>JAJMSM010000025.1:104247-170462 GCA_030578475.1 Hyphopichia wangnamkhiaoensis
GTTTCTTTCTCCCTCTTTCTGTTTTTTTTTTTTTTTCTTTAAATAACGCTTTGATCTAACAGTGACCAAAAAAACAAAAAAAAAAAAAAAAAGCAGGCAACATCACCAGCCATACTTCCAAAATGAGTCTTTTCGCTAAGCTGAAAAATGTATGGGTCTAGCCATACTAAGTTATTTTTACAAACGGGTAACTACAAGGAAAGATATAAAGAGAATTTGAAGTAACTTTTAAAACATCCGTAAATAATAATATGTTATGAGCTGGTTTTAATTTTTCTTTTTGATGTCAATTTTACAAATCGTTGTAAGTATCGTAGGTTTTTCTCCATTTGTTGAAGAAACCAGTAAAGAACTTGATACCATTACCAACATCTTTGGAACCGACGGTGGCTCTGATGGAATGCATCGACAATTGAGGGATACCCAAGTCAATGGTTCTAGCCCCAGTTTGTAAAGAGATGGAAGGACCAATGGTACCACCACTTCTAGAATCATTTCTAATTTGGAAATATTGTAATTTATCGCCATTGATACGAGCCAATTCTTCCATCAAGGCCAAGCCAGTAGAATCGGTGGCCATGTTCCCGTTGGGGTCCAAAGCGATAACAATCCCTTTGTTGGGAACTGGTTTATGATGTTCCAAGTAAACATTGGCAAAATTGGGATTAACCAAATGGTTGACATCCGCAGATAAAATGATGGTATTAGCATAAGCAACGCTTAATGATTCACTAATATCAATGACACTGGGATTGAAATAATTAGTGGCAAGGATACGTGATACCACCAATTCGATTAATTGACCTTTAATACCGGTTCTAGTGGCAGAACCAATTTCTTCATTATCAAATAACCCAACCAATGAAAAAGAGTCAGGTGAGAGAAGATCCTTTGCATCAGCTTCTAATAATGCAGCAATAGCAGCAAATGAACAAACACGATCATCAATTCTAGGAGCGAAAATAAATTCGTTGTTTAAACCACCTTTAGTACCCTTTTGAACATCGTATAATTGTAAATCCCATTGTAAGATATCCTCAATAGGGGTGTGGGAAATTTTGGAAATATATCTTAATAATTTTAAGGAGTGTTTACCATATAATGGGGCATTTTTTTCAGCTTCAGTGGCCGGTTCTTCTGGTTCATCAGAATCACTGGTGAATCCAATTACGGGGACAGCTTGAGTTTCTTTATTGAAAGGACCTTGAGATGGGGCCCCAAAATGAGGGGCCAAAGTTGGAATATGAGCGATTGGGTGAGGAGTAGAATCCACCAATTTAGCATCAACTTTTTTAGTGTCAGGATCTTTAACCAAAATTCGTCCACCAATACCTAAATCACGATCCCACCAAAGATCAGATAACGTGCCGGCATAATTGGCAACTCCTAATAAATCATACCCTTCCACTTTACTCTTGGTGGAATTGGGTTTTAACGCCACTGTTAAGGCGTCAATATGAGAACCAATAACACCAACACCTCTAGATGGGGTCCAGTCTTTACCCACAACAAAAGCGGCCAAGGCAGACCCATTTCTATGAGTGTAGTATTTACCTGGCTTAACGTGTTCCCAGGATTCTTTTTCAGAAAGATACTTGAAACCGTGGGATTCTAACTTGTCGCTAAAATATTGCACGACATGATAAATGGTAGGGTTCTTGTAAGTGAATTCAATGTATTCATCAGCATACTTGTTGAAAAAAGCTCTGCTGTATTGTTCATTCTCGACAATTTGCTCCTTAACAGTTGGCTCATTGGTGGTATCTGAAGAATTGGTTGGTGCTTGTGCCATACTTTCTCTGACAAGTTTGGCAAAATCAATGTTCTTGAAGGCTTGTTCTAAAGCATCAAGAGATGGAGAGTCTGACATGATGACAATTGGTGATAAAAATTACTCTAAATGCTCAATGGAGAGAAAAGAGTTAATTTACTCGATGGTAGGTATTTATATTCATATATATATATATTCTACTATTTAAGCAGAGTAGCTTCGATAACTAATCTGGCTATCGTATCAGGGTGTGGCACGCTCATTCCACTTCCAGCCCAAAAAGAGCGGAAAACGGAAATGGGACAAAGCCCATACAAAACAAAAAAAAAAACGATCAAAAAAGAAATAGAGAAAAAAAGAGCTGCCCTCCAACAGTTGGGCCCTACAACCAGCCACTGTTTAAGGACCACATTATTGGTAACATGGACAATAATGGACAGAGAAAATTCTTTCTACAACAGGAAGAGTGACATAAGAAATGTATTTACAGTAGAGGTATGAGTATTTGCGGCTATAATTATGATGCAGTAATGAGAAGTGCTAGCTTATTGTGGGGAAGGTTTTTCTGCTGCAAAAGTAGCAGCCACAATCAAGGGGAATACAACACTAGCATCTGCGTAAACCTTGACTTGTTTAGCGTCTGCCTTGATCTTACCCCAACTGACGGCTTCGTCGGGTCTAGCCCCAGCGTCAGAACCATCGAATTCTTGACCAGTATTGATGTATACGGCATAATCGGCCCCATTTCTCATTAAACAAGCGTTACAAATGTGATGTTTGATTAACCCACCACCCAAGATGATCATACCAGCATGGCTTGCTTCCATGGACATCGAGTTGATTTTTCTGATATCAGAAACAATGTCTAATCTAAATCTTTGTGGAGAAGCTTTGAAAGTATGGAAGAATAACATGTCCCCAATGGAACCATCGGTTAAAGAAGGACAGAAAATGGGGATTTGATTCTTGTGGGCCCAATATAATACAGAGCTCTCATCGTTGATTTCTTTACCTAATCTGTCGATCAATCTGGATGGAGTCCAAATAGCTTCTGAGTCAGCGTTTAATGCTTCAGTTCCTAATTTTTTCACGGCTTCTTCTTGTTCTTCTAAAACTTTATCCAACACGGGAACAATCCATTCTTCAAACTTACAGTAGTTGTCATTAGGAACTAACAAATTACCAATTCTGTTCATACCTTGATCTCTTAAACCTTTACCAGGTAAAGCGAAATCACCCATGTAAGTAGGGGCTAAACATTTGATTAAATCTTCTTCAATCCCACCGGCACTGGCAACAATACCACTAACCATTTTGTGTTGAACCAAATATCTCAAAGTATCTCTCAACCCACTACTGATCAAATTGGAAGTGTAACCCAAGAAAACGGTGGTCTTTTGATAACCAGCATCATCAAATTCCCCGGTTCTTTCATGTTCTGGTAATTCATCAATATGTTTACCTCTCCATTTTCTCATCTTGTTGATGACATCACAAGCAGTACCAACTGATGAAGCTTGGAACCCCATGGTTTTCATGGAATCTATTAAATCCACAGCTCTCATGTTGTAGGCAGAATCTTTTGAGTAATCAATACCTTTAACCTCCACGAAATCATCGGGAACTGGAGCTGATTTGACTAAGACTGCTTCGGACGCAAGATTGGGGAGTTGTCCCTCTTGTTGCTTTTCACCTGACATATTAATATGGTTGGTATTTGTAAGTTTGAAATGTCCTTGTTATCAATGAGAAACAGATTTCAATTCAAAGAATCTAAAGCTTATCAGCTTTTTTTTCAACTTTTTCGTTTTTTTTTTTTTTTTTTTTTTTTTTTTTTTTTTTTTTTTCGATGCTCTCAAACAATTTGCGCATCATGAGATTTCTTTATAAATCTTAGGCCAAATCAAGTAAGTTTAGCCCACAATTGGACCCAACGCTTATCATTATAAGGTTATATATTACAACAATCGCTGAACACTTGATAGGGAGAACTTTATAAATTAAAAGAAATGAGTTTAGAAAAGAAAAGAAAGTATATGGAAAATGAAGACATAAACATTGATTATAACATGAATAGAAGGAAAAGGTAAGAAATTGTAACTAAAATTATACAGTTAATGATGAACAGGTGGTACAACTCTACGTTTTTCGTATAAGAAGAAGTAGAGAGAACGTTAATAGCCCCATCGTGATAAAGTTTTGAATATATAAGGCTTTAAATCTTGAATCAAGATTATGGTAGCCCGATATAAATGATATCGAATAAATAAGTTGAAATTTTGATGTCGAGATTCATGGAATCGACGTAATATATGCTAGGGTTGAAAGGAAAGTTGCAATGGAAACTCTAATAACCATCTCCTTGGTTATTAGACTTCAACACGTTCTTTAACTTCTGGGCTCCAAGCTTGGTGTTTTGGCTTAGCAGTATTGTATGGAACATAGGCACCTCTGGTAGCAGTATAGTTTTCTTTATGTTTTTCTGGTAATGGATAAGCTCTAGTTGTTAATTCATCACCTTGCAATTTGTTTGGTGGGGTATTGGTACCGTAACCCAACCAATAATGCCAACCTGGTTCAACTCTGGAAATATCCACACCCCAGTCGGCATACTCAACCCATCTGGTTCTTAAATGGATTTCTTCTGGAGCATCAGTTTCATAATATTTGTTACCCCAGTCATCTTGACCAACTAACCAACCTCTCTTGGTATCGTTGTGACTTTGAATTTGCCAAGCAGCTCTTTTTATACCGGACAGGTAGATGTTTTTTATAGTACGAAATAAGGAGGTAGACATTGTAGCTTATGATTAACAATCCGATCAACTATCCTGATGATGTAATGAAGATATCTTCGTCTCTCGGGGCCTATATTCTTTCAGGGAGTTTTTTTTTTTCTCTTTTGTCTTCTGTTTTTTTTTTTCCGTTACTAAATCAAAAAATGAGCTTAGTTGATTGGCTCCAGCACTAATTTTTCGACTGTCGCTTTTGGTCACAATGGTCATGTGACCCGGCCTTTTTTATTTTAAACCGTTATTGCAGGGCTACTGTTAGACTCGGAACCCATCTATTCTTTTGCATTTGCAGTCAATTCTAATAATAATCACAATAGTATATTCATTAAAATAAACATAGACATAAAAGCGCTAGTCAACACAAGGTCAAGGTAGATTTAAAAGAAAAAGAAAGACAAAAAAAAAAAAAAAATAAAGATAAAAAAATAGGTTGAAATAATCATTATAAACACCCAAGGCCGAATTGAAAATCATAGTAGAGACTTACCCAAAGTATATATAGAGGGGTATCTCACATAAGCTAATTACAAAATATAAATATACAAATCAAGATCTATCAGAGACAATCAACGTTTCAAAATAGCAGATTGTTCAAGTAATTGATTAACGTCGGTTGAATTTAATACAACACCACGTTCTGAACACTTAGCCTTACTCTTTAATTCGTTACACAATCCGTCGATATCAATTTCAGTATATTTTGGATGGGAAGTGATACGATCCCAGATTTCAGAGCATCTGACTGTTTTTTCGGGAGCTGGAACAACCTCATCATCATCATCGTCTTTTTCATTAACAGTGGCGGGTATACCTGACTTAATCTCTTTGTTGGGACTGTACGAGCTATTATAACTAGTGTGAGATGAGGTAGATGACTTGCTATCATTGACGGAATTAGACCTTGTTGAGTAATCTGAAGGTAAGCTACTTTTAACAAATTCATTGAAGTTGAAATTGGTATTAACTTCTTCACCCAAAGGATCATAAGCAGATTCTTCAGTAGTTAACTGAGCAAGGGGATCTTCTTCAGTCTTGACTTTTGAATTTAATCCATCATCTTGAGGCTGACCAGCACTCAAATTGTCAGCAAAAGCTAATGAGACGTCAAAAGTGTTATCATTCAAGAAGGATAATGGGTCATTATTGGCATCTTCATTGGCCCCCAATGAGAAATCATATTTGAAAGATTCGGAATTATTGAAAAATGGGTCATTAGCAAAAGCTTCATTATTTGTATTTGCATTGGTATAATTACCATAAAGTAAGTTAGCAAATGGAGATTCCTGTGATTTAGTTTGAGAAGCCATTTTAGCAAATCGACTAGCATCACTGGTGGTGGTTGAATCATGTCTCTTATATTTAGGAACGGGGCATTGTTTGGTACCACAAGCCTCATTTAATTTGGAACAAAAGGGATCAACTTGTTCATCAAAATTATTAGCAAAATCATAATTATTAGAATTAATGGTACCTGGGTTTGAATCTCCAGAAGTTTGAGATTCGGGAGAAACAAGTATATTATCGTTAAGGGGAGATGTAGATGACAGAGAACCACCCGTTATTAAATCGGGTATTTGTTGGTTATAACTATTATTGTTGTTCTTATCAAGAGAGGTGAATGATGATTTGGAATCACTTAATGATTGTAAATTGTCTTTGGCCCATGGGAAGCCAGTTAACAACTGTTTAGAAACATCAGGAGATTCTGAAGCAGCCGAACTGGTACTATCATTCAGAGATGCAATGTTATTAGTACTAACTCGTTTATGACCTTGTGGATTCGATAAATGACCAACTTTGGTGGGTAATTTCAAATCCGAAAAATCCAGATGTCCTCTATATCTAGCTAATTCATTCTTTAACATATCAACTTGAGCTTTTAAAAAATCACTTTCAGTGGTGGCTCTAATATTGGCATCTTCTAAAGATTGAACCTTATCCTCCAAATCCTTCATTTTACGTTCTTTACGTTCACGATAAGCACGTTGAGCAGCTCTATTTTGAGCTGTTCTCTTTGATTTGGGTTCGGTATCTATTGGTTTGCGGCCTGGCTTGGTATGGAGTTTTTTATCGTCATGGTCTGACACGGGTGTAGAAACCTCAGAAATATTTCTCTTGTCCGACATGATGTTTGGTTGAAGTTGACTAATTTCTTTACTTGGGTGACCCTAAACTGCTGGTTCAGAATGAGATTGAAAAAAATCAAAAGTTATTGATAAAATGAGGTTCTGGTGATTGTCTAACTTTATCTTTTGGATTAGTAATTATCTCTCACAACAAAAAAACCAAAAAAAGAAAAGAGCAAAAAAAAAAAAAGAAAATAAAATAAAATAAAATAAAATATGAAATAAAATAAAATAGAGTATGAAATAAAGTGGTTCAGGTCCTGGTGGTTCTCACACTTAGATTATTACTGAGTTTATCTCTGGAGAATAGGAAATCTAACTGTACACACAGAGCCCTATCTTGGATGAATCTGTGAATAAAGTGGATATGTATTCAATTGTAATTCCCAATGATGGAACAATCTTTCTTACTAGGTTAACGGTACTACTTCTTTTATTTCCAAAAAGAAGCAACTGAAAGTAACAAAAAGGATACGACTAAAATCATCAAAACTTTCAATTGAAATGCAAAACGGGGGGCGTTAACTGTTAAATATATAGTCCTTACTATTTTCTATCAAAGAATTGCTTTTTTTTCTTTCCTTTTGTTTGTCTGTGGTTTCTTTTTTTCACGTTGTTCTTTTGGTTTCTTTTCTTGAGTGAATTTCGGTCGTTAGAGGGGAAGGCCCCAGAACCGGGACCCAGTGCGACGGCAGTCCCGACCGTCCGCTTCCCGACAGTGCTGTTCGGGTCTAGCACCTTTCAGGTAAATCGGACTCGGTCTTACCTGTGCGGGCTTTGCGGGCTTAGCGGGCTATGTGCGTGGACGGAAAAGCTCCCACACCCCTGTGCAAGCCGCACCAGAGATTGGCACTTCCGAGGGTAGAGTCTCACTTATTCCGGGGGCCGGTTTCTGCACCACTGCTGACAAATACATCACGATGAGACATTAATCGGGGTGAGAAACCCACCCGTACCAATTGTTAGTTATAAAAAAAAAAAAAAAAAAAAAAAGTAGATTAAAATAGCTCGAATCTCTTCGTAAAAACAAACCAAAAACAAAAAAAAAAAAATAAGAAAATAAAAGAAAATCATAATTTTAAGAGAGAACCCTTGACAAATTTGAAAAAGAGCAAATTACGGGCCAATTGTTATTCTAGATTGCCAATAGCGATAATTGATACGACAATGACATCTAATAATGAGTCATACGTATGTATTTCTTTTTCTCGTTCCATCGTGTTTTATCCAGCCGTTCGTTTTTTACTCTTACCTTTAGAAGGGCTTCTTTTGTGGTTGAAGGTCAACGCGTGTATATACTAACTTGAGTGGGGGTATTTATGTAGCAATCACAAATTAAGCATTTACAGAAGCTTCGAGCTACGCTAGAAGTTGTTAAACAATCTACAAACAATATCTATAAGGATATTCAAACAACTCAATTGAATAACCAACAGATATTGAAATCGTCAAATGAAACTAACAATTTACTTGGTAAACTACCCAATTGAGCAGTTTCTCCTACGCTCTGCTGCTATAACCTTTTCCTTCTACTCTTTCTTCTGATTTCTTGCATTTAGTTCTTGTTGGTATCTATTTTTGGTTTATTTTTAGTTCTGTTCACTTTTTTTCATGACGTGAAACTCAACTGCTTCACCTTCACATATGAAAAATCTAGCCCTTGACTTCTGTTGATCTAATTGTTTAGATTGGTTATGAAATGTTGCCCATTATTACTAAAAATTCGTGCAGTGCTAGTAAATGCATCATCTATTTACTTTTGAAACAAGTGGCTTAGGGTTGCAACTTTTATATACATTACTTTATTTACAGTTGTCTAATCTATAAAATTTTATTTGATTTTTTTTTTTTTTTTTAAAGTTATTGTTGTTCTGTATTTTGCAATGCAATTATAATTTCTTGTTTATGGAGATTTGAGGGAAGTATCGATGGTATCCTGACTCGATTTCAACGCGATACTTGGTGGCATCAAATTCAGGTTCGCTTATAACTTTAGTTAAATTGGTAAGTTGAATAGAATACGAAACACAAGTTTTAATCAAATTTTTATACCATTGATGAACGTTGCCATTTTTACCATCTAAATCGGAATTGAACTGACTAGTTATTTGCAGCTTAATTATGGGATCTTCCGCGATTAAACGGGAAATAGTGGTATAAATATCTTTGGCCTGGTTTATTTTATTCTGAATAACATTGATGATTTGTTTAAGATGATTGATTTTACTTGGTTTATCCTTAAAGTCATTTAAAAAGTCAGTCAGAATCGATTTCATGTATTGTTCATAAGTGGGTAATGCTGGTACTCCCACGGAAGACCATGGTTTCATTCTTAAATAATAAAGTGATTCATGATTGGTTAAACTTTTAGATAATGGATTTTGACTGATATTAACCAATCCTAATCCATCCAAGATAATAAATTCCATCCTAATTGCGTCGCATAAATAATGCATGGCTTGATTAATTGGAATCAAGTATTGTTCATTGTATTTGGTGAATGATTGTAATTGAGGTAAAACATATTGTGAACTATGTTGATGAATTTGCTTAAGGGATTGTTTTTTACTACCCGCCTTTAATTTTTTCAATTTCTTAGGGATAACGTTGGTGATATAATGAATTTTCAGATTATTGATTTTTTGAATTCGAGTTGTGAAATGTTCCACCATTAATTGGGATAAATATGAAACATACCAATACATCTGACCAACTTCAAATAATTTATACAAATCTAATTCAAACCCACTAAGTGCCATTTCAGTCATGAGTGATATCTTCATATAGTAAATGAAGGAGGTAATTGATAAAGAAATATCCTGTTCATCCTCTTCATAATCCTTGGTATATTCATTATAATTATAAACTTTATCACCAATTTGATAATTCTTCCAATAATCAATTTCTAAGTTTTCCAGCGCTACTTGTAAAGTATCCCAAATAAGTATGGCTCGAGACATTAATTGACGTTGTCGGCATCGATTATTACCATGGATGGTGAAAATATGATGCATACCAGCCTCAATATCACCTAATAATCGATTTAATTCAAGCATCACATAATTCTTGGTATCATTAACCTGTTTTTCGTTCCCCGGTATTGAGTTCCACGTATCGGGACGAAGTATATTTGAATCAAGACAGGTTAAAGTTTCCATATATTTCATTGATAGGCTATTGATATTTTCACAGGATGACCCCACTATGGATTTATCGTCTCGAATGAAAAATAATTGGAATATACCTCTTGCCAATACAGAATAATTATCATCAATTTGATAGGAGATCTCATGTAGTAAGAAATTATGTAATTGATTCAAGTTTTCAATATGACTTAGTCTTTCAATAAATTTTGAAATAATGCGGAAACAATTGCTGAGATTCTTATAAGCTTCCTCGCGAGGTAAAAAATATAAGTCGTAAGGTATGCTAGAATTATTACAATCTAATTGAATGAATTTCAGAAAACTCCCTTCTGGAAATTTATTATCATATGAGCTGATGAATTGATTGATCTTGTCACTGATTTGAGCAGCCTCGACTATAAATTGACATTGGCTTTTAATCACTTGTGGAGCTCCTTCATTAAATATGTTGATAGGAATGGTGAAAATAATGGGGAATTGGGTAAGTAATTTGACAAGTTGCAAAAAATCAACAATAGTCTCAATTTCAGCTTTTGCTTCATAAGTTTGACTCTTGATGAAAATTATGGCACTATTCAATTCATTAATGATAATTTCAGGAGCCACTGCCGATAGAAAATCAAAATCCATACTTCTAGTAGTTAAATCTTCCTCGTCGTACAAAACATTTGTTCCCACCATCAAAGTAAAGCCGACGACTTTACAAAGCCCCATAATAAAACTTCTCAATACTTTATTCACCAATTGATATTCGAATGAGTCTTTATTTTCGTCCAGTGTTGACACATGCAACCGTTCGTTCGTAAGCGTGGATTTCTTTAAATCACCGCCATATTTTTGATAATTCTCCATAAATGTTTGAATGTAGCGACAGCTTAATACTGTCACAGGCAAGGATGAATTGTTGAGCCAACTCATGTACAGAATCATTGACTGGTTCATTATGGCTATTATTTCCGGAACTGATCGAGATTGTGAAGTATTAAAGGATAATTCGGTTTCATTCAACGAGATCAATCCAGTGTCTAATCTTGGGTTTGTAACCTCGAGTGCTCTTGCACCTTCTAATAAGTTGAATAGAGGTGATTGGACAACATTATTATTGGTAATATGCTTTAATGATTGGAAAACTTGGTCAGTAATCTCCACATAATCATCTTCATCTAAGCTGGATGTTAGTAACTGATCTCGATGTCTTGTGATGTTTCTTGATGATACACTCGCACGTCTTTAATTACACTACTAACGAAACTCCGATCACATACCTTTAGTTGACGCCAGCATCCTTAAGGGCGTAGAACATATGCTTTCTCTTGGTAAATAAATCCAAACTTGATTGCCAAAAAAAAAAAAAAGAAAAGAAAAATAGTTAAAACTCTAATATGCGTTTGGAGTTGAAAAATCGGAACTGACTTCGCTTTTTCTCCCTCTTTTTTTTTTCGGTTAAAATTGTCGTGTACTTGCAATCAGATCTCGATATATGTATGGAACGACTACTCGAAACCAAATTTGCAATCAAAAGCAAAGGTACAAGGAGTAGCAGTCTTTCCTTCCACGAACAATGTTTGTCCAAATTAGTCGTATTTATCATAATAATAGCAATTGCAAACATTTTGAGGTATAGTTATGTATGGTATTTAAAAAGATGTAATTTTTATTGAAATTGCGAAAAATTTGATAAAACTGGTTAGAATATGACAACTCTTAGGTAGGAATAGATTGTAAGACTTGAAGAAACTTACAAAGATATACTTTTCTTAAAAACCGTGTTCTCCAAACAAGATAATCTCAATATTGTTGTTTTGTTATAAACAATGTCATTCATCATTAGTATTACTGTTATAACTGATTGGAATGGCAAGCGGTCAGAACAGACATCGATTCTTATGGCTAAAAAGGACTCTACCACTTTTAGCCACAAATTTATTTTTTCGTTGCTCCAAATAAACGATAATTGGACCCGAAACTAAACAATAAGAAGGTAGCTTATCTGTTCATATAGTATGGTAATGTGAAGAGACTATGTTTCAAGGCTCTTCACAGCAAAATTTGGGTACGGGTCTAAATAAATAATACGCGCATTGATTTTTCTACTTTCACTTTGTTTTGGTTTCCTCGTTCTGGAGAATCAAAACATAAACATCATCAAGTCTGATCTCCTAGTGAACCGAGTTCATATATATTGAGTTCTCTATACACACATACCCTATAAATCCGGTCCCATACTAAATAACCTGGAAATCAATAAGATGGCTCGCGCTAAGCAAATGCCGTCTTCAATCAAGGCATTGAAAGATCTCCCCGCGATAAATACTGCCATGGCGCAAGTCTTTCAAGATGCTCAAATGAGCTTATCGAGTCATCGAAAGTTAGTGCTTGTATTGCGAAACATACATTTAAGAGCTATAGAACTTGGATTTCAACATGCTTTCAATTTAACATTCACCAAATTAGTGAATATGATGCTTCCTTTGAAGAAAGGTGAAAAGACCGCCGATAGAACAGCAAAATTTTGCTCAGCATTTGTATCAACCATTCTAAGGGAAGAACAAAAACAAAGAGAAGATGGCGAGATTTCAGATAGTGATGAGCATGAGGATACTCCAGGATCAGAATTCGTTGAATTTTTAATCCATCATTTATTGAGAGGTACAGAAGCCAGAGATAAAAACGTTCGTTATAGAGTGGTCCAATTACTTGCTTATCTTGTTAACTATATCACCGAGATTGATGAAGATTTATTTCAAGCACTACACTATTCGCTAAGAAGTCGCCTCAAGGATAAAGAATCTACAGTCAGAATCCAAGCAATTGTGGCCATTTCTCGATTTCAGTTCTTTGAATTAGTTGATGACGATGAAAATGATTCCGATGATAACAAACCACAGATGAATTCCGCCACCAAGAGTTTGTTGTTGGCATTAGAAAATGATGATAGCCCCGAAGTTCGTCGAGCGGCATTATTGAACCTAGTGAAAAATACCGACACGATCCCTCATTTATTAGAAAGAGCCCGTGATACTAATGCCATCAATAGAAGACTTGTATATTCTAGGGTTTTGAAAGATATTCAAGATTTCCGTGAAATAGATATTGACATCAGACAGAGAGTATTGAGTTGGGGTCTCCATGATCGTGACGAAAACGTGAAACAAGCCGCAATCAACATGCTTACTCATAATTGGTCAGAAGTTGTAAATGACGATTTGCTCGAATTGATTGAAAATTTGAAAATCGTTGGCAATAGTGTTGCTCAAAATGCCATGATGCAATATTATAAAATCAGACAAGATAAATGCGCCACCATTAAAATTGCTGAAAGTGATTGGAAAGAATTAACAATCGAAAAAGCATTTTTAATAAGAACTTTTTATCAATATTGCAAAAACAACAGATTACACGATGTAATTGATGCCAACTTCCCCGAATTAAGTGACCTAGCTAAGATATTAGAGAAATATTTGGAATTAAGACAGACTATAATAACCCCCAAAAAACCCCTACTCGAACAATATGATAAATACGTTCGTGAAGTCGAAAGGCTAGATGAATTAATTAGAGCCGATCATATAAAGAAAATTGAAGGTGCAAAACTATTGTCAAAACATGATTCCATGATTGATGAAGAAGCTCGTAAGAAACGAGAAGAAGAATCGAAAGTCCTTGATCTTAAACGTCATTTAGCCGATTTGAATAACGATCGTAAAATGTTGAATCAACTAAAAGATTACGATAATTCAAGATTGGTTAGCTTGAATGAATCTATTGATGAAACTAAGGCCACGTTAAAAGACTTAAAGAAACGTATCAAGAAGCATGACTTGATTCTATCAAAAGATGCGGATATCAGACAAGCCAAAATATCCAAGATTAATGAGTATGAACAAAACTTGAATGAATACTTATTTACTAAACAAAAAAAGGTAGAGATCATACTAGAATTAGATAAGGAATACCAACCATTTATGGAAAGTCTTAAAGAACTTGAGTTCATTATTGAACAATTATTACTTGTTATCAAAGAATATGACTTTGATGATATTGTTGGTAATAGAAGAATGTTACCAATTATAAGAACATATTTAACCAACGGGTCCTTACCAGAAAATTTGATTGAAGTATCAACCAATATTTTACGCAAGATTTCTACAAATGAAAATGATTTTGTGAGTTTATGTGTTGAAGTGATAACTGATATCAGGGATTCATTCCTGGATGAAAATAACGAGACTTTCCATTCTGCTGCATCCATACTTCATAGCAGTGATGGACTCCAAGCCGACGATGAAGATGGAAAGAACAATGATGAAAATGGTGCTGACGAGGCGAACAGCAGTAAGAGTCATAGATCAAGATTAGAAGATGACATCTTGGGAGAAGAAGTTGGTGAGAGCGAAAACATTACAGGTAATAAAGATAAGGGAGAGGATAAAGAAGAAGAACAAGATGATGATGATGACGATGAGGATGACCAAATAAGCAAGAGAAGAAGAGTTGAACCTGATTTACCGTTTGAAATCTTGATACAATGTTTAATGATTTTGAAACATTACCTTATTTTGGTGGAAGATCCTTTATCTAATATTCATCAAAATGAATCACTCGTGACAACCTTAATTTTCCCTGCTGTCAGCAGTGAAGATGTTCGCATTAAAGCCTATGGTTATAGATGTCTTGGGTTATTTTCATTATTAGATAAGAAGGCAGCTATTGCCAATTTGAAACTTCTTGGTTTTGCCTCGGCCACCAAAACTCATTCGGAAGAATTGAAAATAATTGCCATTGAAAGTATATTTGATATTTTATCCACTCATGGTGTGTCAATTTTGGATGATGAGCAACATGAAGGAGCTGTTGATGCATTATCATTAGCTCGATTATTCTATGCATTACTTAAAAGTCGTGATTATCCATCGTTACAGGCGACAGTGGCCGAAGGGCTATGTAAATTATTTTTAGCCGATTTATTGGTTGATTTTGGTAAAGGAAATGTTTCACCTGACGCTGGGAATAAAGACGATACAAATGAAGTACCGATTGAAAATCAACAAGAAACTCAATTATTGGAAGGATTGGTATTATCTTACTTTCATCCTAATAATTATCATAATCATGAATTGAAACAAACTTTGGCATTTTGCTTACCGGTGTATGCATTCAGTCATCCTGCGCATCAAGCCAAGTTGGTGGAGATTAGTGGAGATTGTTTATATCGTATTTTCCGGAGTGGGAATGATGAAGATAATCATGAGTATTTACAAACGCCATCGATGGTGATTAATCAATTAATCAACTGGTGTGATCCAAGCAACGTGGTTAATCAGGATGAAGGTCAAATTAGGAAATCTACATCTCATTTCTGGCAAGCAATTAAATTTTTACAAGTGGTTGAGCAAGATTCTCCCAAACCAGTCAAGAGAACAATCATGAGTAATTTAAACAAATTATTTATTACTGAAGATTTGGGTAGTAATAGTTTGAAAGGCTTGGACATTGCTATTGATGATACCAAAAAGGTTATTGCTGAAAATAAGGAAGACCCTAATTTTGTATTTGATGCACTTACCGAAAGAAACTTTGAAAAATTCCAGGCGTCGGTGAAGGGGTTAATTGAAAAGGCAGAACAGATTGAGTTGAAATTACAACAAGAAAAGGAGTTGGAAGAGAAAGAATTGGAAATGGAGAATGAGCAACAGAGTGAGCCAGGTGATGGGGCCATGGAGGTTGAAGCTGTGCCGCAATCGGAACAGGAAGAAGAAGAAGAAGAACAAGAGGAAGAAGAAGAGGAAGAGGAAGAACAAAAAGAGGAAGAACAAAAAGAGGAAGAACAAAAAGAGGAAGAACAAGAGGAAGAGGAAGAACAACAAGACGGAGAGGAAGATAATGCCGATGCTCCAGCTTCTGACCCAGAAGAGCAGCCTGAACAAGAGGCGGACAAGAGAGCCACCGAGCTAGATGAAATTGACCAATTGCTTGCCGATGAAGAGAATGTGGAGTACGATATTGACGTGAGTATGGAGGATGCAGAAGAGCAAGAAGTGGATGAACTACAAGAACCCACTACGGAAGCGGGCCCCGCAAACCCACACAAAACTGCCGCTTCCAGCGAAGACGACGACGACGACGACGACGACGAGAGTCTTCCTCCACCAGTCGAGTCGAGTGAAGAGAGCGAAGAAGAGTAGTTTCGGATCTTGGACCGTTTGCAACCAATTTAGCATCCGAGCAATGCAGCCTGGTTACATGCCTCCTATTTTGACTATCCTCCCATATTACATGGTTACGCAATGGTTACAAAAGGAAGCCATGACAGTCGTAAAGCTGCTCCCTGTCTCCCTTCCCCTGATCACCCCGTATCCTTTGTCAGTGTCCTGTCTACGTAATGGCCAGCTACGGTGTACGAGCATCGTATAGAAATATAAACAAACTCTGGTCTCGCATCTAAAACCAGCCTGAATACGACAGAAAACGGAATATAAAGTCACTTGTGCGACATGCAGGACTCACTTTCCTGCTTCGTTCGCTCGTTTAGAGAAAACTGAATCCTAAACGAGCTATACGACGGAATAAAACGCGTTTCTTCTATTATTATTATTTATTTACTATTTAATTTTTTTTTTTTTCTTTTTTGTTAGGAGATTTTATCTTTAAGTATGTAAAAAAATTATTATACATCCAAAATAAATGCGTTACAAAAAAAAACGAAATAAAAAAAAAAAAAAAAAAAACTATTTTAGTAACACAAATATCTAACTAAACAAAAAAAAGAACGAAAAAAAAGAAATTGGAAAATTATCAACGAACATTTTTCACTCTTGAGGTCGAAAATCAAACTGAACACCGGGTGGGAAAACGAGTGCTTGAATTTGTATAAGATCATCATTAACTGCCATATTCTTTTTTTCCTATTCTTTTCTTCTTTTCCTCTTTTCTTTCTTTTCCTTAGGCGTATTTATTATTCAACTATAATACCTCTTCAAGACTAGTTCAATTATTACTGCAGTTGTCCTTTTTTTTTTTTGGTGCTGCATTTTTCTAATTTAATCTGAATTCAACTTTTGCTTCGATTGTTAGATTCATACATTTACTCACATACATATATTCATAAATCATGTCTGCTGCTTCTGTCACTTCGTCAACCACCTCCAATTTCAAATTGGCCGAAAAAAATCACGAAAGAGATTCCAAATTCGCCAAAGCTTTACACGGTGAATCTTACAAAAAATCCGGGTTAGGTGCTTTGATTGCCAAGGCCAAAGATGCTTCTGCCGTGGCCACCAATGGTTATTTCAAACATTGGGATGGTGGTGTTACTAAAGAAGATGAAGATAAACGTTTAGAAGATTACTCTCAATTAACTGCTCATTACTACAATTTAGTCACTGATTTTTACGAATACGGTTGGGGTTCTTCATTCCACTTCTCTCGTTATTATAAAGGTGAAGCTTTTAGACAAGCTACTGCTAGACACGAACATTTTTTGGCTCATAAAATGCAAATCAACGAAAACATGAAGGTGTTGGATGTTGGTTGTGGTGTTGGTGGTCCAGGTCGTGAAATCTGCAGATTTACCGATTGTTCCATTGTTGGTTTAAACAATAACGATTATCAAATTGAAAGAGCCAATCATTATGCCAAAAAATATAAGTTAGATGATAAATTATCTTACGTTAAAGGTGATTTCATGCAAATGGATTTTGAACCAGAATCATTCGATGCTGTTTATGCCATTGAAGCCACCGTTCATGCTCCTGTTTTAGAAGGGGTTTATTCCGAAATTTATAAAGTTTTGAAACCAGGTGGGGTTTTTGGGGTTTATGAATGGGTCATGACCGATAATTATGATGAAAACAATGAAGAACATCGTAAAATCGCTTATGGTATCGAAGTTGGTGATGGTATTCCAAAAATGTATCCTCGTGAAGTCGCTGAACAAGCATTGAAAAACGTTGGATTTGATATCGAATACGAAGCTGATTTGGCTGATAAACAAGATGATATCCCTTGGTACTATCCATTATCTGGTGAATGGAAATACGTTCAAACTTTAGCCGATTACTTCACCATTTTCAGAACTTCTACCGTTGGTAGAAAAATCACCACCGAAGCCGTGGGTTTAATGGAAAAAATCGGCTTGGCTCCAAAAGGTTCTAAACAAGTCACTCATGCTTTAGAAGATGCTGCCGTCAACTTGGTTGAAGGTGGTAGACAAAAATTGTTCACTCCTATGATGTTGTACGTTTGCAGAAAACCTTTAGATGGTGAATCTAACTAATCTACATTATAATCGTTTTTTTTTTTTTGTTACAATCATTTGTTAAAAACATCTATTTACTTCTCTTAATTATACTCATGTATTATATATTCTAGCATAATAATCATTAATTAATATATTTTTTCTGTCCGTTATCAAGTAAGAAACTGGTGTATCTCGAGACTTCTGTTATCAACCTTGTTTCCCAGCTATTCCATTCCTATCTCTTTGATAACAGAGAGCCTGGCACGTGCAAAGTATGTTTCAGTTCAGGTTTCCGGATTGGGTGGATGATGAGCACTTCGCTAACAAACCAAAAAAAAAAAAAATATGAAAACGGGAGGAAAAAGAAAAAAATTGACAGGCGCAATAGATACAAAACTAGTGACATCCAGCAGGATTTCAGGTTTCTTAGCTTGTAACAGCAATTCAAGTGGTTTTACATTTTATGTTCATCATTAATTCTTAATAACTATATATATACTCACATATATATACTGAATTGAACCCTCACGTTACCTTTTACTTACTTGGTTGTTTAATTCTCTTTTCTTTTTTCAATTGAGCCTTTTTATTAGTCTATTAAGTGTCTGCAAAAAAAAAGTACCCCCATTCCTAATATCGTTTCTTTTTTTTTTTTAATTTTGACAAAATCGTTTTTTCTTTTTTTTTATTTGGGATTCCAAGTCAATTGAGTTAAGATGCTTTCCAATCCAAATTTAGAAGGTTACGAAATCACTCGTAAGTTCTGGTTATACTACTACAATAGTTCCAAAAAAACTTTCGTTGCTCCCAAAAAATGTTCTGGCTGTTATAATGAAGATCGTTTTGTTGTCTGGGCAGTTTCGGTGGCTGCTCAAGCCGTGGTTGACGGTGCCAGAATTTATAAAGAATTGGTCCCTCTTGTAGATCCTGCCATTTCAATTTTCCAGAAATATAAGAATACCCATCTCAAAGGTTATTCAGCAGCTGAAAATAATGGTAATGATAAGGATATCTACTATGATGATGACGCTCAAGTGGCTAGTGCCATGATTACTGCCTATGAAGTCACTGGAGATAAAAAATTCTTAGATCAAGGTAGGGAATTGGTTAGATTTCTTATGAGTGGTTGGAATGATAATCCAAATGTAAGAAATAAAGGTGGTGTTAAATGGCATATTAGTAATGCTTATTTAAATGCTTGTACCACTGCTGAAGTCGCTAAAGCTTGTTTACAAATTTCCAAATTTATTCCTGATGAAGCTAAAGTTTATGTCGATTTTGCTGCCAAATGTGTTGATTGGCAAATTAAGACTTTACAAGATCATGGTGATAAATTAATTATGGATGGTATTCAAGATACCGCCGATCATCCTAATGATACTAAATGGACCTATAACTTGGGTACTACCTTATCAGCAGCAGCTCATTTATATCATATCACTAAAGATTCAAAGTGGAAAAAAATCGCCGATGAATTGGCCGATGCCGGTATCAATAGAAATGCGTTTTTCTATGACCGTGATTACGGTATGGACCAAAGATACTGGAGAGATCCTTCCTACTTTGTCCAATTGATTATTGAAGGTTTGGCTGATTATTTGTTATACGTGGGTGATGATGTTCCTGGTGATTTGCGTGAAAAAGTGACAGAAGAAGTTAGAAGACATTTAATCATGTTTTATGAATATATGAAAGATCCCAAGGATGGTTTATACATTCAAAGTTTCGAACCTCATTTGACCTATAAGGAGATTTATGAAGATAAATATAAACGCGAGTTTGGTGGTAAGAAAGGTTGGGGTTTAAAGAAGGATGATAAAGATGGTGATCTGGATGTTCCCATGAAATGTTTAATGGGTGGTGGATCTGCCGCTAGAGTATTCTTCCAAGGTGCCAGAGTGGTACCAAAAATTGAATAAGTGTCTCCATATAATTGTTTCTGTTTGTCTTTTTTCTTTCTTTAGTTTATGTACTTTTCTTGTCTCTTTTCTTGATTATCTAGATTAATTTTCCATTCGAGCACTTTCTATATCTCCACAAACTACGTTGTTGTAACCGTACTTTGAAAAACGCTTCTTTTATTATGTTTTTGCAATCGTGCAAATCTATAAATACGTAATTAAGGATTTTTATATATACAATACTTAAACCTTGACTTTTTGTAATTCGAATGCTGGTGAAGATGGTAAAGCAAATGATTCTCTTTCTACCACCACTATTTCATTCTCCCCAAAATTATCGACTTTTAAAATTGGTCTGTATTTGGTAGTGATCCAAAATGGCTTCTTCCCGTTCTTACTGGTTTGAAGTTTCTTCCCCAATCTTTGATTAGTGACATCAACAATATCAATTTGATCATCATCATTTTCATCATCATCATCTTCTTCATCATAAGTATCAATGCTTAACCCATCTCTGCTTCTCTTTTTGTTCTTTTTACGACTAGACAAATGGGTTGGAATATCAACAGACATATCAAAAAATGATAACCAATTAGACCCATATATCCATAACTTATCATCACCTAAAAATAACCCTTGAGGCTTTTCGTCTAAAGTAACGAATTGTTGAGGCAAGAATTCACTATTGGCTCTTGACCATGGAGTTAATAAACTCTTATCACTTTGAGCGCCTTTTGCATTATATTCAAACACTTTATTATCCTCTGTAACGGCTATCACGGTACCCTTTCTGGTAAGTTTTACGAGTTGCGGGGATGATGTCATCTTGGTTAAAATGTAAGGATCTGACTTTGAATTCAATGGCAATATTTCAATCGTACCATTGAATCTAGCAAGAGCTAATCTGGCACTATTAGTTTCCAAGCTTATATTTCTAACACAATTCAAGTGCCCTAATGAAGTATAAGATGAAGTAGAAGATTCAGATACCAATGTTTCAATTTCATCATCGAGATTGATTTTTTGCTTATTGAGATCAATTGTGAATTTATAAAGTTCATCATTAGGTGTCAAAATCAAGATCTTCTTGTTTGCATAGAAGTATACTTTTTTACCACCATCAATGATAGCATCAAAGTCGTCATCTCGAATTTTGGAGACTCGAACTTTATGCGATTTAGGAGAATGAGTCAATTGGAAAAGTCTGATTGAGTTTATTCTTGACACTGCTAATAAAGAAGCATCATCATTAATGCTAACGCTAGTAATATTGTCATCTTCAGCTAATGTAAGCTTAGCGACCAATTTATAATTCTTTAAATTGATATTGTAATCAAATTCAGACTCACTTAAGTTGCCACTAGAACCGAGAACTTTCCAAATTTTAACAGTTTGATCCTGCCACATGATAATTAATTTGGAACTTGAGTTAATGGTTATATTAGGTTGCTGTTGGTTGATTGATAGTTTTTTATATTTACCATCCTGGAAACCAGAAACTGATTGAACTACTATTGATCTTTCAACACCACCACTTATTAAGAAATTATAATTCTTACTTTCAAAAATGGACATAGTTCTAATATCATTAGAATGTAATAATCTATTATAACAATGAATCCATTTAGAAAGTTTACTTTTGTTATTGGTGGTTAATTCAAATTGATGAATTTTTCTATCAACACCGGCAGTAAATATTTTTTCTTCGTTGATATCTTTATTCAAGCATAACACATCAGCGTCATGAATCTTAAAAGTTTGTAAAAGTGAAAAGTTATCCAAATCCCAGAATTTGACGGACCCGGTAGAATCACCACTAACAATTTGACGTTTTTTAGATAAAACCATTACTGACCATACGAGAGTACCTTCAGTTTTAGACTTATCAACTCTCATAGTACTAACCAATCTTCCTTTGGTTTCTCCGTCTGCTGACCAAACTCTGACTCTGGCGTCTGAACAACCACCGACTAACATATCAGATTCAAACCATTTTATGCTAAGAACTCTCAGGTCTTGTCTTTGACAAATCATTTCATGTTCCAAGGACCCAAAACCACCGGAAATATCAACAATCACGACAGAACCATCATCACACCCAACAGCTAACTTATCGCCTTTATTATTAACATCAATAGACCAGATCACCCCGGCATTACAGTCATAATTTGTTTTGGGTCTACCAGTGGCTAAGTCCCATTCAGTAATATATGTAGAACCACCAATAGAAAAAAGTCTTGGAGGTTCATCCTCGGCGGTGGCCCATACTAAACCTTCTATAGAACGACCTTTAGAACCAGGTAATGTGAGTTCATGAATCCAATTGAATCTTGGATTCCAGATTTCAATGTCACCATTGCTTCTCCCAACGGCTAACCGTAATTTGTTAACCGACGATGGTTTTAGAGGGGCTGTGGAAGAGGGAAGGGAGAATGCAGTGGCAGTGACAGTATGAGGCGTGTAGTCCACGAATCGACAACGATGAATATCCATGAGGTCAGAATGCTTCTATTTTATAAAAATATGGTTCAATGCAATATTATAGAAAAAAAAAAGACAGTGGTTTGAATTTTATTTTTATGATAGGACAGCCGATGAGAACTCTATCTTTTTCAGAATCTTCAGATGGCTTTCTGTTTCTCTGGTTATATGTTTTCCACTATTCAGTCTTTATGGAAGAGACTTTCAAATCTAGTATTAAACGGTTTATTTTTCTTTTTTCTGTATATATTGTTTGATAGTACTCATCTCGAAATTTTTCAACCGCTTCTCTCTCTCTCTCTCTTTTTTTTTTTTTTTTTTCTTTTTGTACTATTATGTGCAGGCTCATCGAAAATCACTGCAACTAAGAACTGCAAATTAGATCAATAATTAGGCTACTATTTAGTGGGTGAAAAGTGTAGGTATATTTATATATATAAGTAGATATGTTAGTTAGGACATTCAGATAATGACAGTAGTGACGTGAAAGAAACAAGAGTATAATGAAATCATGACAGTAATAAAGACAGTAGAAGGAATCGAGATCTAATCAATACAATTCAATCAAAGAAATGAAACAGAATAGTGTACCATAAAAAAGTACCTGATAACAGTAATACGTCTAGACAAAGCCCACAAAACTATTGATGAGGTTCAAGAGTCTTATGAACCATTTATTCTCATCGGTGTTTAACACCATGTTAATCACCAACTCCTTCTTTTGTTTGTTGTTGTTTATTGGTTGTTTCACCAAGGTTCTTTCCACAATCACGTTTTTCTTGAAACACCATAAGATGAAAAGAAAAGCGATCAAACTAACGGAAAAATTTTTCAAGAATTTGAAAGCGTTGATTCCCAACACTTTCAAGATGTGAATTATTCTCTTGCGAACACGAGCAGTGGGATCAAGATCAGAGTATTCGGAGCTATCACTGTCACTAGTAGACGATTTATGAAGATTATATCTTGAAAAAGAGTTGAGATTAGAACCTGCTAATCTATTTCTACCACTCCCAGTGGAAGCATTGCGTTGATGATTGGATCTATCATGAATGAATTCAGACGAGAGACGACCTATGATGAGATTAATTTCATTTTGCCAATTCTTCAAATCTGTCAACGTAGATTCATTAATCCCATTATTACTTCCAGTCCCACCAGGTAAAGAGTGGGTAGAATGGACATTATTTTTAGAAGAATCCAAGGGAATAGGAGGTAACAGGTAGATACTGGCGTCCACACCTTTGTGCTGATCACCTCCTTGGGTAGCATGCGATGACTGATGATTTTGACTTTGTCTTTGTTGATTTATATAGTCATTAATAGACAACATGGTACTTCTTCTGGAATGAGAGTATATTTTATGTAAATTATTTCTGTATTGTTGATTAGGGACCACTGATGCACTATAATTACTAGCCAAGGGTAAAGGAGTTGCGGTAGAAAGTCTATCAGACTGATCACCTGGATGCAGAAACAGAAGGGATTGAGGATAATTAATATTATAGGTGTCTTCGTTTTCATGATCTGGTTCATCATCAGAAGAAAATTGAACGTCTTTAATTTGATCCCATAAATATTCTAATTCACTCAATAATTCTCTTGCTTCAAGAGTCCCACTAGCATAAACTTTCATGGTGTCAATAAGATATGAAATATAACGTCTTTTGGCTTCAGTTTTAGATATTCCTTCTTCACGTTTCCAAGCATCCCATTTTTTCTTTGCCCCCTCATCTTCCATGGAGAAGCCCACTGGGCGAGTCATTATACCTTCTACATTTCCTTCTGTGGCTTGTTTATACAAACCGTATAATTTGATACGATTCTCTGCAGGTGGACGAGGTAATGAGCCATAATTGGAACGGGATGAAAGTGCTTTAATGGTGGTGATTGCTTTAACAAACACGCGATCTAGATTTACGTTAGTACTTTGACATCAATAATCACAATGATAACAGAAAATAAACGGAACATACCAATTGAATCAGACATTTGCAAAGTATGATAACAAATTAGTCACTTTTAACCTATATTTCAAGGATATTTAATGAATATCTGCTCAACAGATCAGGATGATTTCCAAATTCGATATGATCTGGATGGGATTACTTTATCGGAAGAAAACGGGCTAATTGGTATTACCACCTATTGATATATATATGATGATCAGCAAGCTCGTTCCCAGGTATGATCAGAGTTACCAGGGATAAGAGTGAAGATCTCGGAATCTAAGCGTTTATATGAGTTCAAACAAAATTTACTCTGATTACTATTTGTTTTTCTTTCTAGACACTTTTTTTTGTTTGGGTTTCCTTTGTTGTTTGTTCTCTCAGTGGGGTAGGTTTCCGAGGTGTTCAAGCGCACAAAAAAATTGGCCCGAAGGCACGTGAGAAACAAACAGCCAAAAACAAACAAAAAAAAAAATGAGTGAGGGCTCAAAAAAGAATGTACGGGTCTGAAAATTTTTTTTACTACGACGAGACGAGAAGCTCTCTGATGAATGGGAATGATTGACATATATTGTGCAATGAATGATTCTTGAAAGGTAAAATGAGTTAACAAAAACCTTAAATGTGTAACAGGGACTGTGGGGCAAGATGATGTGAGCTAATGAAATGGACCGATCATAACCATATACGTAAAAGGATATAATGGTGAGTAGTCAGCTAGTTATTCTAGTTTGCACCAAAATAGGAACCAAATATGGCATTATCTATCAGTCGATTCCTTTCAATCAAATCCTAAGATCTGAATAAAAAGGGACATGAAAAAATAAAGATTTGGCACCAGAGTGTTGGCAAACATCCGAGATTCAATGCACAATATTTTGTCATTCATTCATTCATCGAAGAAAGAAGAGAGCTAAAAAGAAACAAATGTTTAAAAAAAAGTTAGTAGAGGTATTACAGAATTTCCTTTCCTTACACAGAGTTCTGGGTATATTTTTTTCAACCTTTCTTGTAATTGGGTTCCGACGAGTATTATTGGCTTTTAATTTTTTTTTTTGGAAGGAAATGGAAATCAGGGGAAACATTAAAGTTACGTGAACGAAAATATCAATTAACCCTATTAAAACACAAATTTGTACATAAAGAAGAAATTAAGTTTCTTAGTTTTCTGGAACATCAATTTCACCATCGTTGATGGCATCAATAATGTCATGAGGGTTTTTGAAGTCAACACGACAACCAACAGATTGAGCGGTACCTAAGATTTCTTTGGTAACAGAGGCTAAGTTTTTACCGAAAGATTTTTCTCTCATTTGTCTGGCAATTTCAAAGATTTCTTCTAATGGAATGTTACCAGAGTGCTTAACGTTCTTTTCCTTCTTTCTATCTCTTGGGGCTTCTTTTAAGGCAGTGATGACTAAAGAGGAGGCAGATGGAACAACAGAGGCAGTAGCTTGTCTGTTTTGGATTCTTAATTGAACGGTAACTTTAATACCTTTGAAATCTTTAGTAGCTTTGGCAATATCTTCACCAACTTTCTTTGGAGATAAACCTAAAGGACCAATCTTAGGAGCTAAAGCGGAGGAGGCACCAACTTCACCACCGACGGCTCTTAAGTAAAGGAACTTAACTTCAGAAGGATCGAATTTTGGAGGCATCTTGTCAATATTACTATTCTATAAAGATTTGGACAGTAAGTTCAAAAGAATAAAAAGTGTATGAAAAGATTCTTTTCTTTTGAAGCGCTGATGGTAATTTTGGTGAAATTTTTTTTTTTTTTTTTCGCACTTTCCTTCTTCGCTTCTTTTTTTTTTTTTAATTTTTTTTTTCTTTCTTTCTTTAATTTCCTCATTACTTTGTCCTATTTTTTACAGGTTGAATCAATTTAGTGAGCTTATGATAAATTTAAACTGCAAAAATCAATACACATACGATTCATGAGCACTGCATATTATCTACACAGTGAGCACGTGCTTCCATATGTTTGTGGGGCTACAACCCTAAGTCATAGCCAATAACCTCACAATGCTTGTAGATTTTTTGCAGTCAAGAGTTAAATAATTAAAGCTACAATTATCATGGTATTACAAAGTTGAATAGCGAATGTATTACGTTCCGGAATAGTCTATGTAGGCAAATAAATTATATTTAGGTGAAAGAGTAAATACCAAAACAGAGAAGAATTGAAAGCACAATTTTGGGGGGTTGATTGTGACAGTAACAGAAATAACGGGGGGGACGAGACATACCAATCTTAAAGAGTTCCGCCAGGGATATCATCTCCAATTCTCGAATCCTCATAGAGATCACTGTTGTCATCTTCATTTTCAGTCATATTAGCTAACATACGAAGCATGATAGCGGGATGTTTACCCAATTCTTGCAATTCTTTAAAAATGATAACAGGTCTTTCGTCCAATTTCAAAATACGTTCCTTATCACCATAACAGATAACAAGTACATATTTTGACCAGTCACATTCAGGAATATGGTGTCTCTTCATGGCTTGTTGAAGAATCTTTCGACATGAATCTTCCGATGAGGCTCGAAGCTGTTTAAGTGGTTCGGTCCCTGCTGCCGGACCCGTTTGCAGTTGTTGTTGCGGTTGCAGTTGTTGCTGCAGTTGTTGTTGCAGTTGTTGTTGTTGCAGTTGTTGTTGTTGCAGTTGTTGTTGTTGTTGTTGTTGTTGTTGTTGCAGTTGTTGTTGTTGCAGTTGCAGTTGTTGCAGTTGCAGTTGTTGCTGCTGGTAGGTTTGTTGTAAATGTGGTTGAGACAGATGACTGTGAAGTTGATGACTACTGTTACTACCAGAAGTATTATTGGGAGATGTCAACGTACCGGCAGTGGAAACAGTATGAGTTGAGGACAGTGAACCACGCGGTCTTAAAGCTGGTTTTGAGTTTGAAACGTTCAATGTATCATCAGCACTTGCATATGCTGGATTGGTCAATGAATTGATATCTTCATCATTTAACATACTATGACGATTTGAAGATGATAATGTGGCAGCTGAACCCGCGGATTTGCTCTCTACTAATTTAGGTCGATTCCCCGTTGCTCTCGCAAAATTACCTTGTCCACCTCCTAATTTATGTACTATAAGTTCTGGCTTTTGAGCACTTTCCGGTTTTGATATGGATTGTTGAATGATTTTACCGGTCCCCATTGATAATAACGAACCTTGAGAAAATCGATGAGAATAAGTAGGACTGGGAAGGCTTGAGTTTCTAGTTTGAGTATACCCAGTACTAACACTATTACTTCTGGTGAGATCATGTCTTGAAGGTGGGGGTCCAGGATGATGGTGATGCGAGCTATTATTACTGCTGTACAAATTGCCACTGTTTCCATTATTATTAGTTGAGCCTGCTGTGGTGGGGAAATGATCTTGGATTGCATCAACAGAATTACCAGAATGATTACTCAGAACTGAATACGTAGGTGATTCCATACTTATGCTAGCTGCTGGACCTGGATCAAGTGTTGGCGTTGGTAATGGTTTAGAGTCTTTTAATAATCGTATAACCGGAATCAAATCAGTTTTCAATTTTGTGAAATTATCATTTAATTTTTTCATATCTAATTGTTGATTTTGTGGGGAAGAAGGTGACGAAGCATCCAAAGCTTGTTGTTGTTGGATAGTGTGGGTCAATTTTTTGAACATATCCTTCATGAGAACGGTTGATAACGTCAAGGACTCCATAGAGACATAATTGTTATTGATATTGACATTATTAAGTTTATATTCGGGGTCATTCAATGAACTGGGAGGATTTTGATTATAGTGGGTTGTGACCAAGTCAGAAACGGCTCTCTTAATGGTTAATCGTGTTGCCAAGTGGCTGATCCCCAATTCTTTCAAATGTTCTGTGGTAATAAAGGGTAGAAGAGAACCTTCGATATTATTTTGAAGAAACTTGGAACTGGCTGGTTTTTGATCTTCCGGTAGTAAAGTAGCCATGTAACTTGCGACCTGAGCAGGATCCCATTGTAAAAATGATTCCTTAGGAGCGGGAGATGTCATTTGCGAATATTATGGCGATAACCTAATTGAGATGGACAATGAAATTAAAAATTAATAACAAAAAATTGACACCGAGCGTATTGAATCTACCAGAGGATTGTTATTCTATCGTTTTCAAGTAAAGAAAGACAAAAATAAAAAGACAAACAAAAAAAGAAAAGCAAAAAGAAAAAAAAAAAAAAAAAAAAGAAATAACCAAAGGACCTAAAGAGCACGTATTGGATGAAGTAAGGTGGTAGCCAAAGATGTAAGATTAGATGTAGATGCAAGTAACAACCAATTCTCGAACAAATAAAAATAATAATAATAACAATATTACTACGATGATGGGATCGGGAAATGAATGTTTTGAACAGGATTGGGAAAGGAGGTAAGGGATAAGGATCTAGTAACTACCCTATACTTATATATACTTTAACATATATATAGATATATATACATATAATCAAAATATATATGTGTATATATATATATATAAATATATGTATATATATAGCTAGGTATATATAAATGTTTCTATATATAAATTATCAATTGATGAATCTTAATGACGGTCCATAAGGTTCCTTACGGCCAAGAGTAAGGGAAGGAAATGTGGTAGTATAGCATATCAGTCTGATACAAATAAGATCTAGTTTCACACGTTAATTTTTCTGTTCTCCCCGACTGCCGTTAGGTGGATTCTCCTAATTTTGTGTCCGATTAAAGAAATCATTGTATACAGGACGTTGATTTTGATTGTAATCACGTGCGTGATCTCCCATAGAGACAGTTTTACAGGTTGAGCCGTTATCTGTTGCAGCAGTCTGCAGGTTATAGTTTGCATTGTCTACAGTTAATAATGATATGGTGAGGGAGGAATAACTATTGAATATGATGCCACCATTTGTTTCTTATCGACTCCTGTGCCCATCTACATGAACCTCGACTGATAGTCATATATTTAGTTATTTCCACATTGTTATTCCAGATCAATTGAGACTTAAGCTCTTGTAATCATCAATCACATAAGCAACGATGCCAATTCCCGGTATTCTTCACCAATATACCAATTACTTAACAGCATTTGAATTTTCCACGAGCGATACGCCATCAGAAAATGTCCTCATTTTCGTTGGTGGTCTTGGCGATAGTTTGCTCTCCGTGCCTTATGTTCCTAAGTTAGCAGAGGAACTTTCTTCTAGTACCCAAAATAATTGGGTAGTGATTCAGGCATTGATTTCATCTTCACTTAAAGGCTGGGGTACCGGATCACTTGATCGTGATGCTCGTGAATTGTCGATTCTTGTTGAATATCTCAAGTCTGAGAAAGGCGGTAATCGTAAAAAAATTGTACTTATGGGGCATTCAACTGGTTGTCAAGATACCATACACTACTTATCTAAACTAGTTGCAACATCTCCAACCAAGGATTCAATTAAATTAGATGGTGCCATTCTTCAAGCACCAGTTAGTGATTCTGAAGCTTTTTCTACTCAATTCGACTCTTCTAATCTCAAACTGATTTTGGCCGAAGCTCAAAAATTGATTGATGATGGTAAAGGTAATACTGTTCTATCCGACGACATTACCAAAATGATGATGAATACTCCCATTACTGCTTACAGATTCAATTCTTTATTGAGTATTAGGGGTGATGATGACTATTTTTCCACTCATTTAGAGAAAGCTGATCATGAAAAATCATTTGGTCTTGTTAAAACTCCACTTTTGGTGTTATATGGTGAAAAAGATGAATTCGTTCCTACTAATGTTGATCGTAAACACTTGATTGAAACTTGGCAACTGAGTACGGATCCCAAATATTGGAGCCCCCTTAGTAAAGTCTTGAAAGGTGCATCTCATAATGTAGGTCCTTCATCTGACCCTGGTGCTCAAGAAGACTTGGTTGAAACAGTTGTAAAATTCATTGATACGATATAGGTGCTCTATTTATCTAAAAATAAAAAAATTAATAATCATCGTTAACTTTATAGTTCTTGACCAAATTTATGAGTTCATTATAATACTTCTTGAGACTCAAATCATCAGTCTTAATGATGTCGTAGTTGAGATCAGTACCTTCATAAGCATCATCAGAGATGGATAATTTCTTAAACCATGATTCGAAGAAATTCTTCCGCTTATTGGATTGTTTATGTGCTTCTGCTGAAAAATCATCACCTTCAAACTCAACTGGTATCAATCTTGCCATCAAAAACCTGGCTTGCGAATGACCAGTTTGGGTCAAAACTACCTTGGGCTCCATTTGTCTATTGGACGAAGAAATTAAACCACGTACGACTTCAAGGGGTATCTTTAATACCAGTGAGTCATGATCACGATATATTAAATCGTCATTATCAGATGGGTGTAATGTTAACTTCGACAGCGAGCCATCAGTGTTATAATAAATGACAATATTAAACCCAGAATCCATAATTAAAAAGTTGTTTTTAGTTTGAGGATTGGCGAGAACACTCGATTCCAACAAGGTTTCGTCAACCTTTCCGTTCAAATTGACATTATGTAGCTTCGGTTCAATCATTAAACATGACAAGGAAACATTACAGTTCATAAACCACTGATGGTAAACAGCTGTCTCGTCAGGCGAACTGTTGAAAATATTAATAAGCTGGGGATTTCTTCTTAAATTGTACATTAATGAAGGTAGGCGTTTGAAATTTTCATTAATAACATAGTATGTCATTAAATTTAAGTATGGATTTGAATGATCGGGACCGGCAATTGTTTCTAATGATAACCCTCCAAAATAATGTAGTAATCGAACTAGAGTTAAATCTGCTTGTTTCACAACTGTCTCAAAATCACCAAAACCCAATGTGGTATCGATCTTGTTAATCATTAGTCTCGCCAATAACACCATCCATGTCTTATAATCAAAACTCGATAATAAATCACGTTCTTTTATAGTTTTACTTTTTGAGTTGATTAATCTCATGCCTCCATTTGATAACTGTACTTGATTTGCAGCTAAAATTGATAATGTGGTGGGTTTTCGAACGGTAGTGATCCGGAGCTTCCAGGCATCAGATTCATCATCTCTGTATCTTAGTTGATATTGAATGAATACTTCTTTTATCCCTGTATTAGCATCAAGTTTTTCAGACGAAGAAACTGTGTCAATCTCAAAAAACACCGCCAATGTATCCTGTAATTCGGAAGTGCAGTTAAACCACCACTGATTAGTAAATACAGTCTTCTTCATGCTGCTATCGAACGGCCCAAGAGTATCGGCCACTTTCTCAATATGTAGATGATGTAGTTTAGGATGTAACTGATATGATGAAGGTAATGCATTACCGTGACCTCCTACAATTTTCAAGATTTTGGCACCCAGCGAGGTGGTTACAGTGAGTTTGACATTAGTCTTATTTTGAAAACTAATTGCTTTTTCCAGGAATCGTTGTAAGTTGAGTGCAAAACGAGGAGCAGTGTAACTCTCTGATAATGAAATATCACCACACGAGAGCTTACATAACGTACTCATTTCGTAAACTCCAACTTGATCCAAAGATCCAGTATGGATATCAACAGAGAATCGCGGAGATGCTTCATTTGGTGTAGGAACATCTGTTACTTTAGTGGAAGAACTCATGACTATGCTTGATGCTGATTTAATCGAGTGTCCCGTTGAAATATGGCCTAGAACGTGATAAAATCTATGCGAGGAAATGAAATTCGGAGCCGACAAGTTCAAGATGTCATGATGTGATCTTACAGTTTGCCCTGGACCCAACTCGAGAATAGATCCAGGCTGAAGAGTTGCTGGCCCATTAGTGAACAACGATACCTTCCCGAGTAAATTTTTGAAACTTGCCTGTGATAATATTAAGGAAGCCACAAAAAGAGATAGACCGGTTGATCTGGGTGCTTTGTATGAGTTGGTTATCTGAGTCCTTATTTCACGAATATTTGTAGTAATTGTAGGAAGACTAGATGTAGTGACTTCAGTCAAGTATTGATTAATTACTAGATCACTTTGTGTCCATTCCAAGGGTAAATTGGCTCTAATACCAAGCTTCCTAAGTATCTTTTGAATGATTTCAGTATCTTGGAAAATCTTATCGAAATTGTATTTCGATTTTGAATCATGGGAATTTTTACCAAAGAGTTCCTCATGTCCAAATGCCACTGAGGTGCCTTTACTGATTTGATGAAGTGTTACTACGTCAGAAAATGACATGATCATAACAAGACTACCATGGGGCAATTTTTCTATGCTCTTGATGATGTTATCTATCAATGCTCGATACTGGCTTGTTCCCAGATCTAGGTCATCTCGATGCTCATATTGATCAATGATGTAAACAAAGGCTTTAGGTAGTTTCGTGTATGAGTTACTGATATCTTTGGGAAGAAGATAGTCTACTGTAGTAGAAGAGCCTCTCAACTCAATTGGAATATCTTGTTCACCGCTTGAAAGATCAGACGCTGGTGGTGGTAACTTATAGTTCTCGGGTAAAAAAGATCGTTTACCACAGAAAGGACACCACCACATATGATTGGCCCTATCGATTTTAATGAATGGACTAAAGTAATTAGAACACGATGGGCATGATATTGGATTTCCAATTACGGTCTGGATTGGAATATAATTATCGGGCCTAACATTCAAAGGCGTATAAAGACATCCTACTGGAGTCAGTAATTGTGATGCCTCGAGCCTGGTGGAAGGGAAAACGTTCCAATTGAAGCGAACTCCATCGACATCCTCTTGTTTTTTAAAAATTTCAGCTTTATTCATCTAGGAATTGTCACTTCCTCGTCTGTATTGGACCTACTTGACTTGCAAAGAGAAGTCGAATGTCTTTATACTAGTTCTTTTTATTTCTTTTTTCTCTTTATTTTTCACTTCTACTTGATTTCTTATTTTTTTTTTTCTTTTTCAGTGCGATAAGCTTATCAGCACCGGGGTACACCGATCGATTGATTCGGTCATTGGCGAATCAAATAAATTCAAAAACTAGTTACAAACGGAAAATGGTATTTGACCAATTTGCAATTGCAAATAACGAACAAACGGGATGAAAGTAGAATTCTAATGCTGCAAATGAGAACTCAAGATGCTTATTTAGGCTGCAAGCAATAGTGGGTCAAAAGGGATAAAATGTTTGCATTTACGTTTTCCCCAGAAAAAAATGAGTTCCACAATTTCGCTATTGAAGACAACGCATTACGTGCTTATTCCTATAATTATAAAATGATAAGGGGCTATTACGAAAAGTTAGCTGATATAATTTAGTTATAGTGAACAATATTGCAAAAGTTGAGAAACGGGTTAAATCAAGACTGAGGTGTGGCTACAAATTGCTCATTTTGGAAAATAGAGAACAAAAGCTAAAAGAAAAAGCCAGATCTTCACGATAGCCACCACAGTTGTACAATATGGACAATGTTATCTGGGTAGATTCTCCGAAGTTTGCAAAACGATTCACCTGATTCGGTGATAACAGGGGTAAACGATTTCGGTACCACCCCGAGCTAAATGGGGATCATATGCATATTAACCTATTCTAAGCATCATTAGTGGTGTCTTTCAGGCCGGCAGAGTGAAAAATACTTAAAGGTAGGATTTTCTACTATAATTGAGATGAATACACTAGAAACTTATTTTTGTTTCTCATTTTCTTTTATTGTTCATCAGATCACTGAAAATGGCGTTCAGATCAGTTCAAAACCCACACTCTCAATTCAATAAAATCACCGCTCCTGCCCAAGAGGACGGCCTCTATCAAGTGTCAGAAGAGTACAGAAAGAATATTAAATACCCTGACTTCTTGCCAACTTGGAGCACCAAAGAATGGTATCCACCTTTAGAATTTTACGAACATCAAGATCCTGGCTCCAGAGCTGATCCTTCTTACCCCAATTTGTTCCCAACTGATGCTAAATTTTCTAAAAGAAATATAACTCCCAAGTTGGGAGTCGAAATTGATGGTATTCAAATTTCCCAATTAAATGATGCCGGGAAAGATGAATTGGCCTTGCTTGTCGCCAAACAAGGTCTTGCTGTGTTTAGAAATCAAGACTGGGTTGAAAATGGTCCTCAATATATCGCTGACTACGGTAGATATTTTGGTCCTTTACATATCCATCCAGTAAGTGGTGCACCTCAAGGAGTACCCGAATTGCACGTGGTATTTCGTAGACATTCAAACTCTGATGATATTTTCCGTGGAAAGACCAATTATGTCGGATGGCATTCTGATGTCTCTTATGAGTTGCAGCCACCAGGCACAACTTTCTTTGCCTTCTTAGACGGTCCTGATTCCGGATGTGATACACTTTTCGCCGACACTGTCGAAGCTTATAAGAGATTATCTCCTGATTTCCAAAAAAGATTAGAAGGTTTACATGTTGAACATACCTCTGGTCGTCAAGCAAGAGGTGCTAGAAACAATGGCGGGGTTCAAAAACGTGATCCTGTCACTAACGTTCATCCATTGGTGAGAGTGATTCCATCTACTGGAGAAAAAGCGCTTTATGTTAATCCTCAGTTCTCGGAAAGAATTGTTGAATTAAAAGAGGAAGAATCTGAATATTTGCTTAATTTCTTATTCGACCATATCGACAGAGGTCATGATTTCCAAGCTAGTGCTGCTTATGCTCCTGGTACCGTGGTTATCTGGGATAACCGTAGAGTTGTGCACACCGCATTATTGAATAATCTCGAACATCGTCACTGTGTTCGTGTTACGCCAACTTTCGAACGTGTAGTTGGTGATTTGAAGGATTTGAATAAACGTGATGTGAATCGTCACTTTTCTAAAGAACAACTTTAAGCAGTTGAATTTTTTATTTCTGATATAGTTTGTATCTAGCTAGGCTTGATGTCTAGCTGACAAGTGAAATTAAATTGAATGAACCTTTATAAAGAATGTTTTTGTAGAACTTAGTAGAATGTAGAGTTGATTGGCTATCATCGTTTTTTTTTTTTTGCAGACATTTTATTGTATGCTCCTGTATATTGATCTTATGCACCACACAAATAAAAAAAAAAAACACAACAAAAGAAAAGCTAGATGCGATGCGTTCTTTTTTTTTTTTCATGTTTTTTCAAAGTAAAGAGATGAACTAAAATAATAGTCCATATCAACTTTCAAATATCACCCTTATAGACTAAGCCAACACTCTCCTATTCCATAATGGCACCAAGATTTTCACAACAATCCAAGAGAAATAAGTCTCAGAATAAGACACGTTCTGTTGAACCAGAAGTCTTCACTGACTCCAGTGCCAGAAACTTACTTGCATCTCAACCTAAACTTACCCCCAAATCTAAAGTTAAGAAACTTTCCAAGAGTGCAGTCAAGAAACAACAAGCTAAGGCCAGATTATATGGGGCTAATAACGGGAAAGAATTCAAGGAAACTGAACTCGATATTCCCAACTTAAATAAAGCTGTTATACCTGGGGTTAAAGCCATCAGAGGCAAAAAGGGTAAGAAATTTGTTGATGACAATGATTCATTAACATTGAATAGATTAGTGAAATCTATCAATGATAAGTATGACCAAGTGAATGAAAGTAAATTAGAAAAATCACGAAGATTAGAGGAAATTAGAGAATTAAAGAGACAAGAAATAGAAAGAAAAGAACAACTGAAGGTTAACAAATTGGAAGATAAGAAGAATGAATTAAAAAGTAAGGCATCTTTAGCTAGATCAGTAAGAAGGAAGAATGCCAAAGCTGCTAGAAAAGAAGCCGACGAAGATGATGGTGATAAGAAGAAGAAGAAGAAAAAGAGTGTTTCCTTTGCTTAAGGTGGGGTATGACCCAACTAAAGATTTTTGCATGGCTAATGACTTTTCTTTCATTAATTATTTTGTCAATTTCATTTCATTATCCTTTTTATATACATTTACTGCATTTCCATCTGTATTTTTAGTTCTTTTAATTGACGTTTTTACAAAAACAAAGATCAATTAGTTAATAAATATCGTTATATTTCTCGACGTATACAACTTTTTTTCAGTTGAAGGATATAAATCGAGCTATTTACAAGTTTACTTTTGAGAGACCTTTCTGTACTTTTTTTATTAGAAGTACACGGATCTTCTACGTTTTCTTAAAATTTGTTCTCTAATTTTACCGTAATACCAACCGTAGACCACGCCGGCAATACAGCCACCAATATGAGCAGCAAAATCATGATTACCATACCTCATCACAATCCCACCCACATTGAAGACGACAGAAGCTAAGAAAACAAACCAAGCTCCACCGGGGATTGGAATGAAAAATAATGCAATGGGAGCCTTAGGGAAAAGGTAGGAGAAAGCGGCAAACACGGAGAAAATGGCACCCGATGCACCTAATGAGCCAACCATTAAAGAACGTCTTAAGACAGTTGGAATCAAGATTGATATGAATGATGAAATGACGGCAGAGTTTAAGTACATCACCAAGAAGTTAGAAACTCCCACGAATGAAACTAAAGCAGTACCGAAAGATTGAAGAACGAACATATTAACTAATAAATGGGAGAATGATTGATGAGAAAAAGCCGAACCAATCATGGCCCACTGACTAGGGAGTCTTTCTTTAACAAGAAGGAAATATCTTCTTAAGAAGTGCTGACATTGAGGTGATCTCCATAATAAACAAACAGCCCCATTAAGAGCTATAATTGTATAAATGATCGAATGTGGATGTTTTTTAAAAATTGCCAATGGAGTATAATTCAATAAAGGTGGAATTAAAAACGTGGTAGCGATACAAAACCCAACGGTGAATAATGCTGGTCTGACAAGAACACTCCATCTTATTTGTTTATAAATGGTTTCAGCATTATATTTTGGAGGTATTCTTCTGAATGATGAGTAGGAACGAATGAATTGCTTGGATACTGATTTGGAAGTAGTTAAGTTGGAGCGGAAATTTAGGTTTAAGTTTTGGGAAAATGATGATCTTACAAGTTGATGATTATTTCTAAAGAATCCGGACTTTAATAATTGATTTTGTTTTACGCTAGTGCTGAATAAGTTTCTAGCACTCAATAGAAGGCTCGACGGTTTAGGAAGTCTAAGCATAATTGTCGAATATGATTTATAAGAAGTGTGTACAAAAATATCAATGAATCATCCAAAAATTATTTTGTGGAGTAAACCTTTCACCTTATCAGTAATTTAATTTAGCATCAAGATAGTTCCACATTAGTTTAAAGTATTGTGGTTTCCAACTATAGCACCAGATGGGTGGTGTTTGGGTGTTAAGGTTCCTGCAGGTAACTGGTGTGACTGTTTCCCGTGACTTTCACGTGATTGTCATTTAGGTACTGCATATGCGTCTCGCACTAACAAATATTAAAATAAAATCGACGCTTTAAGAAATGGTGAGTCTAATCTGCAAACTGTGTATTTCAACCTGTGAAAATGTTTAAGTATGGCTTACTGCTTTTTCAAAGTCAACGAAGAAAAAAAAAGTGCAGGAGGAGGAGGAAAAAAAAAGTGAAAAAAAAAAGGTGAAGAAAAAAGTGTTGATAGTAAGCTTACATAGTCCTTTTTGATTCGTATTAAGAACAACACCATACATAATGTCTACCGAAGCTTCTGTCTCCTACGCTGCTTTAATCTTAGCTGACGCTGAAATTGAAATTTCTTCTGAAAAGATCTTAGCCATCACTCAAGCCGCTGGTGCTTCCGTTGAAAACGTCTGGGCTGATGTTTACGCTAAAGCTTTAGAAGGTAAAGACTTGAAAGAATTATTATTCTCCTTCGCTGCTTCTGCCCCAGCTGCTGGTTCTGCCCCAGCTGCCGGTGCTGCTTCCGGTGATGCTCCAGCTGCTGAAGAAGCCGCTGAAGAAGCTGCTGAAGAATCCGATGATGACATGGGTTTCGGTTTATTCGATTAAACGTGTTAATGAAGTGGGTTTATCCTTTTAAACAGTCTAATATTCATCAACATCCATTTAATTTAATAATTGTAACATAACCCTTCATATTTTCTGAAGATACAACAAGATCCATAAGTGGAATTAATTTTCACTCAATGAATTCATCATTCTATATGATTTACGTCTACCATTCATATATATAGATATATATCTCTTCAACCATCCCCCATCATTCCTCATAATAAACAAATTTTAAACATATCTTGTACTGACCTGTATTTTAAATTTTAAACTGAAGTTTTGAATTCTTGTAACCCACTGACCTTTAGCTCTAATACGAACTTTAATACATGGACTTTAACACATAAACTTTAACAAAAAGCTTTGGCACTTATTTGATCATGTGAACTCTTGAACGATGATTAAATTTCAACTCCTGTATGGCTGTCATCTTGTATGCTTTCATTGAATTCTTTACAACTGCGTTAGGATTTCCGGATTCGTATAATTTTGTTGGATACAATTTCCAATTTCTAATACAATTCGAATGCAATTTTGTATTGAACGGTGTAAGTGTTGATCCGAGTCTTCACCATTCGGCAGTAACAACCAAGGACAGTGCCCTTAATGATTAATGGTTTGAAGTATTACTTTTCATTAGCGGAATTAATGCATGTACTTATAAGTAGTATTAATTCCAGTATTCTGAGCAGGATGTATATTTTGCATTAATCAACCTCCGAAACAACCAACATTTCGTTTATAATAAGGCATTTTAAATAATTAACGGTAATTAGTTTATTGAGCTGTAATTTGAGGTTACCGAATAGGTATAATTTTGCAATTTTGCAATAATTACAACAAATTATACTTGAAAAAATGTAGGCTACGTCAATATGTCTACTTTTATCACCGTACGAGGCGGTATCTATACGCACAGCCATTCTTAATAGATCGTTAAATCAAAAGACCTTGACACGGATGGGGTGGGTGTAAAAAGTGATTACTAGGTCTGGTAAGAAATTCCGAGATGCCGCGGAAAAAAAAAAAGGCTATTGAGCTAGGGGTCCCAACAATTATCCCTTGAAGCAGGCAATAAGACGCTGAATGCAGTAATGATGGTGGGGGACAGCCATTTCCCCCACCCTCATTACTCAATCAAGGTCTAGACGTCCAAATGTATTTTAACGGTTGACGCGGGATGGGAAAATGATGCAAAAAAGACAATCTATACAAAACTGTATTAGCAATCGTACCCCGGTGGGAGCGTGGGGTTATTTACGGTAGTGTTAGAATAAAGTATTTAGAACCTTAAGGAGAATGTCTAGCATATAGTAAGGAAATAGGATAAGGATATAATAGTGTAATAAGGGGGAAGGAAATAAAGTGTCAAGTTTACGAATTTTGTGGATACGATCTGGTAGCTAGGTGGAGCCCTGAATCTTTGAGTTAATGAATTACAGCTCGGGAATTATTCTGTTTCTGGACGGAATGAAAAATGGGTATTTATGACATTAATGCTCCATGATTATTTTCCATTTCTGTCTTTTCTTTTCATCATTTTTTTGTTTTTTTTTCAGTGTTTTTACGGCCGTATACTTCCAAATTTGGAATCACCAAAAAAAAAAAAAAAAAAAAGTTCAGCAATAAGAAGCAAGTTTGACAGTTGCAAGTGATCAGCAATCTAGTAGTTTAAGCCCAAGTTTGATCGGACCGTCGATGAATGTTACCGACCCACGATGACGTCGAAGAACAAACGATTAGAGACATGGCAAATTAAACAAGCAAACCACAAGCAAGTGCCCTTAAAAGCCATTAAATTGACCACTAGGACATGAACATAGCTAGTGAAGTCATTAGCCTCAAGAGGTCTAGACTGGACGAAAATACACAAGATGGATAAAATACTCCTAAAAAATAAAAATACTGCTAAAAAAAAAACACTACATTTGAAACCAGCAGTCAAAAAACAACAACAACAACAACAAAAAAAAAAAACGTTGCGATTGCTAATTGTCAAAGCCCTCAAGTGTGGCCCATTAGCAACAACAAACATTTCCCAGCAATCATGAGTAGAAATATCGGCCGATGGGTCAGAAACGACAATTACCAAGCGGCTGACAAGAATTATTGATTTCAAATTAAATAAGAATTAGTAAAATAAAGGGCCCTAGCGTATTGATAAACGTCGGAGACAAGATTTTTTTGTAAGAGGTTTGACTCCATTACTGATACTTGCGTAACAGCACAGTGTGGATCCAGAATAAGTAACGAAAGCGAGAAAGCTCCGACGTGAATGCGATGGGACTCGGCGGTACGCCGCTCGGAGAAAACCCACAATGGGGAACTGCGTCCGGCTGATTACACTAGCCGGCTGAGGCTGGGTGTATGGGTGTGCGGCCAGCATATGCAGCTCAGGGGTGTTTGTGGATACGGTTATAAGACATGCATGAGCGCATTTCGATCATCGCTTTTCCGCGACAGCAGTCGGATGTACAATACGGAGACAAAAAGTGGAAACCCAGACACCACGCGAATAAGCTCCCAAAAACACTTTTGCCAGGGTTGTTGTGTCAAAAAGTCCAGATCCTCACCAGAATAACCACATTGGTATCAGGTAGCAAAAAAGGCCAAAAAATTTCGCATGGTTCATGTCAAGGAGGTTGCAATTATAATATCTCGGATCGTATGGACAACTGTGCAACCATTGATGATTATAATCACTCCAGAGTGTCAATACTACACTTACTCTTGATGTCAAGGGTTACGTACGATGCCAGTATATAAGATGTTTTTCAATTGCTTATCACGTACGATAAGTATATAAGGTGTTTTTCAATTACTTATCACGTACGATAAGTATACAAGATGTTTTTTGATTGATAATCAACTGAGAATTTCCCTGTATGGCATGATACACGCCGGTCAATGGGATGAGATGTAACAAAAAACAGCTGAACTAACAATCAAAACAAATAATAATGCAAACCTTAATTTTTTCAGAGACAAGGACCTTCGGTTGTTAAGGAAATAAAAAGGTGTAAAATGCGAATTTCCCAGCCGAACTGGTCAACTCTAAAAAAGAATCTATTGCTCTTTTGACATCCGGATGAAAAAACCGAAAATAGCTCGCACCGAGCGCTTTCCTTGGGAGTTTCTTTTTTTTTCTTTTTTTTTTTTTACTTTTTTTAGTGAGAAAAATGGTAAACGGATGATGGGTATTTGTAATATCCGATTTCTAAGCATACAGCCGATGACTAAGTAAAAAAATTATTTTTTTGTCTTATTTTCTTACTGTTTTTTTCTTTTTTTTGTTTTTTTGTTCCCGACTGCAACTGCAGCTGCAACTGTAAAAATATCATAACTCAGCATAATGACTAATACTTTAAACTACTTCAATAACTACTACACCTGTTTATATAAAGATGGTTTGATTCCCGAGTTTTTGGCAAAGTTCAATTTGGAGATTTTTGTTTTTTCATTTCTGTTATACTTTTAATTATCATCACCATGTCTATGTCTTCGATTAATACCAGCAAACCATTAACGTTTGCTCAGTCTTACATTTTGGCTTCCAAAGTCAGAAACAAGTTGACCAAAGAAGCTTCCAATCCTAAATCGTCACTCCGTGTTTTGGTTACCCAAGCTAATATGTTGGATAACTTGATGGATCATATTGCTGCTGAAACTGAAAAGAGAACCAAATCCGCCAATCATGTGAGTTTTGATATACCCCAACGTCAATCGCCTCCTTCTTCACCCCTTGCTCGTGGTGCCAGTGTCACTGAATACGAGGTTGACTCAGATTCCGATTCAGATTCCGACTCGGATTCCGATTTCGATGAAGATGATGAAGATATGAGTGATGACGTGGAATACACCTACGATCATAATGATGATGATAGTGATAGTGATAGTGATTACTACTACTCTTCTGAAGAAGAAGAGGAAGATGACGAACTTGTTCCTACCAAAGAACAAGGTATTGCTACGGCCGTTTCCTTGTCGCGTTCCAGCTCATATAAACAATTGGCTGCTCTTGACTTGTCATTGAACTCAATTGAAGAAGAAACCGAACCCGAAGATTCTGATCTTGATGTTCATCAATTGCCCGAATTATCCAAGAGTGTGTCAATCACCGACTCTGAGGGTGAATCCGATGATGATGAACTAGATGCTCATCATCATAATCACCACAACCACCACCACCACCAAAATCACAAACAACCAGCCGATTATAAGTTTGGTTCCATTGATTCCAAATTGTATCATAATCCTTCACTCAATGGCAGCTCATTATTCATTACTCCTCCTGCGTCTACAAACCACCATCATTCCGATCATCTTCATCAAAGACACGATGCCATCTATTCGATGGAACACGTTTTCTAATAATATACCCCCTTTCCTTCTGCCTTTACGGTATTGATGATTTGATGATGATGCTTTTAATGACTATATGACCGTTCTTTTAATGATATGCTTATGATCTAGACGACCTACTCCTATTTATTACAATTATTATTTGCTTAATAATAATCTTACATTTATTCAGTTCTTCCATTGCCACAAGTTGCTTTGAATATTTATACTTTTATAGACTTTTTATGGCTTAATATTCATATAATTAATTATTATTGCTTTGTAGTTTGCTGTCAAAGAGAAATAGAAAACTAAGCAGAAATAGAAATAGAAAACTGAGCAGAAATAGAAATTAGAAAACTAAACAGAAATAAAGTAAGGAATAGAAAACTAAGCAGAAATAGAAATTAGAAAACTAAACAGAAATAAAGTAAGGAATAGAAAACTAAGCAGAAATAAAGTTATGTTAGTAAACTAGCTAAGTCGGATCAATTGAGGTGAGATAGTTTGAGAACAATAATCCAACGGCCAAATTAAAAGTCGCCGACCGCCAATTGCCACAATTAGGCTCATCCCTATCATTCAATTTTTGTAACAAGTATATTAAATAATTTTATTTTATTATCAGAATAGGCTCAGCTAAGACATTAATGATAACAATCGGGTAAGTAGGGGCAAATTGAGGCAAGTGAGTTGCTGTTGTTCTATAGACTAGTCAAGTAAAAATTACGAAGCCATCGCCGACCCGAGATTCGAGAATCGAGAACATCACCATACAAGTTTTGCTGTCACCATACAAGTTTTGCTGTCACCATAAAAGTTTTGCTGTCACCATACAAGTTTTGCTGCCACTTTTTTTGACACCGATCGGTATTCTAGTAGCAATTGACCACCGTGTGTTATTTATATCTGTTTTAAACTTTGTCTAGTTCTTTCTTTTTTGTTTATTTTTTATTGTTCTTTCATATTTATTTTTGTGTTGTTTATTGTGTTTAGTAGTGTTGATACGGGGTATGGATCTGAGAGTTTGGGGTATGATGTAGTTTTTGCGCTCTATTTTGACACTTTCTTTTTCTGTTCTTTTTTTTCTGTTCTTTTTTTGGTTGCGCAGTATTTTTTGTTAGCTCCCTCCGATAATTTCAACAACCGGTCGGACATCGGTTCGCACTTTCCTACTTATTGGCCGCGCACAAACTAATACCAGACAAAAAGAACAGGATACCGGAAAGAAAAAAAAGTTGCAAAATAACCTGCCCGCATAGAAACTAGTATCGTGTGTGACTCAGTATCCCCCTTTCTTCCCCTAACTTCTTCGGCTTCTTACAGCACCAAAACAATTATGAAAACATAGCGGCTCGGCTGAGTCACATTTCTCCTCCTGGGAAACTGTGGTGTCTTCCATCCAAGACATTCCCCCATCGAAAAATGTATGCTTTCTCTTATACATCACACAATTCTTGTATACATTAAGTACACAATTCTTGTATACATTAAGTACACAATTCTTGTATACATTCTTGTATACATTAAGTACACAATTCTTGTATACATTAAGTACACAATTCTCGTATACATTAAATACATAATTCTCGTATTCAAATACACAATTTTTCTTGTAGAAAAACAGGGTCCAGTAAAAAGAGAGTGGCCGTTGCGCGCAGCAACGATAGTTGGAAAAAGAAAAGAACATAGGAACGAAGAAAAAAACAAAAGGAAAAGAGTTAAAATATCAAAAAATATTGGCGTGGGATGATGTATGGGTCTATCGACTTTTACTAGCGCGGCTATTTGCCCTGTTGAGGATGAAGGGAATTGTTAGTGACCATATTTGATTTACCGCGGGTTCCAAAATTATACATCTAGTTGGGGTATTGGGGTATTGAGGTATTAAAAATTAAACTAAGCTAAAAGATTAGAAGTAGAAATGAAGTATAAATATAGTAGAAGTAAATTAGGAGTATAAATTAGGAGTGTAGTAAATAAGGTAGTAAAGTGTGTAGAAGTAAAGAATGCTGTTGTGAGATATTAATGCAAGGACTCGTTAAAGTAACGAAATTAAGATGGTGGAGAAAATCACGAGTATGCTTATCAACTGGATTATCAGAAACCAAGAAGTTATTTGATGCGCAAGATGATTTAAATACTTGATTTCAAATAGGATTCGTCTTACAATAAAGGGATTATTGATTATTTGGTGATTTCCTTGGACGATGAATAACGGTGGCTTGATCAGAGTAAGTTGACGCGTTTTGGTGCAATCATTGTAAACAGGGGGTCGTTGCATCATTTGACGATGACGGTATTCAAATAACTGGGATTTGTACTTATAATGGATTTCTTTCGAACGACCTCGAGGTTGATGATTGACTGATTCATGATAAGAGGGGAGCTGATTTTCCAACGTGTCTTCTTTAGTATCCATGTACTCATGATGATTCACCGAAGGAAGTTTGAAGTCTTCTTGTTTGATTTCAACAGGACATTCTTGTTTGATTAACGAATCGTCATTTGCTTTGGCGGTTAATGCGTCGATCCTGATATGGGATATTTCGCGATTACCTGATTCAACCGATGAGTTGGAGTCGATCGATGAGACCGACTTACGAGATGCTATTGTGGTTGGAGGAGGGGGCGTTGTAGTTGTTGTTGTTGTTGTTGTTGTTGTTGTTGTTGTTGTTGTTGTTGTTGTTGTTCGTTTCCGAAATAACCTCGTTAGAGATAATCGTTTCTTGTCACTATCGCGATGCAGATATGAAGAATGATCAAGAGGACGATGTAAGTATGGTCGATTCTTAATATGGATATGTAGCTTCATCGTGTAATAAGAAGTACGGTGCTATTGTATCACAACATTATAAAAACCTGGCTGTCCAACATGTATATATATATTTAAGCATCTTTCCATATATATATATATTTTCTACAATAAGTTTTATGACAATCAAATAAAATAATATAAAACACATTGAAAAAAGAAATAAACGAAAAAAAAAAGTCACTGAAATCACAGCTTAAGAAAAAAAAAAATAAAAAGAAAAGAAATAAAAAGAGAGTGAAAACGGGAACAAAAGGATGAGAAGAGACAATAAAAATGTATATACATCATACAATAAAAATAATACAGAAAAAGAAACGTTATGGTACGCAACCCAACTCGAACCAGGCTATCCAGTGATTTTTTACTTTGCTACCATCTGATTTACTCTTTTTTTTTTTTTTTTCAAACCATAAATCATTTGATCAAATGATAAAAGCTGATATCTATCAACTATGGAATGACTCTAGGTACGAGAAGAGGGCTTATTCAAAAGGGTGGAGCTTAACCGGATGTTTTTTTTTTTTTTTTTTTGGCTTTTTTTTTTTTTGCTGCATAAAGGAACAATACAATACAAAACAGGAAACAGAAATATAGAAATGAGGAAATAACGGAACTGAACTGGGGGACCTTTCAAAACCTTCAGATGACAGATATGACTTACCACGTTATTTATCTTGATAATTTATTATTTACTTATTTTTGGCATTCACGGTTACTCGGTTCAACCCACGATGGTAGTTCTCCTTCCAGCCATCTTAATCGGTTGATTATTGATGTTGCTGGGTTCATGCGCAAAGTTCAGCGATATTATTTTTTTTTTTTTTTTTACCTGCTAAATTTTATCCCTCAGGTTGTACTTGGTAGTTAGACTATTGTCGAGTATGGGTGTCGATCACCGTGGGATTAAGTAAATCCACATCAAAACTATTAACTTACCGACATGTTGTTGAATCATGTTGATATTGTTCAGGAACAATAACAAAGAGGAAAAACAACAGCAAACCTAGACCCAAAGTGCTTTGTCAGGGTTGACCTATATCAGTAAGTGGCTGAAATTATTGACACTGTTACCAACCCCCCCCTATTTAACTTAAGTTCTCTACTACTCTATTTACTACACTTTCACGCTATTGTTATATTTGTTATATTTTTTAAGTATAAAGGGTAGTGACTCACTCCCCATTTGACTACTGAATAAATAATAATTATTGAGGTAGTCAATATTTCCGCGCCTGGTTAGTAACACTCGCTCTTCCACAATCGACCACAACCACATCCACAAACAGAACAAAAGAACAGAACATTCAACAGAACAAATAAAATTGAATCATTGTATGCATTCACTACTGATTACTGGTCAATCAGGTATTGTTACAATTCGTTAAAAATGAGTTACGGTCGTCTATACTCCATTAGTAACAACACTCTAGAATTTTTTTAATCAGATAGTTGAGATGTTGCTTCTTTATTAGGTTTATTTGTATTCTTTATTAGGTTTATTTGTATTCTTTATGTGGTTTATCTTTATTTATTGGATCAGAAGCAATCGTGTTGCTCCCCACATTTGCATAATCAGCCAATTTAATATCATAGTTAACCCCTGTCAATAAAGGGAATGATCTAACTTCTTCTATTATTCTTAGACCTCGTGTTTTTTTTTCTTGATTCTCTCATGTCTTGTTTAAGGGCCGAAACCTGGGGCAAAGTGGGAAAAAAATTAAGTCATAAAGTGGGGTGGTCGACGTGCTTATGATCCCCTCTTTTAAGATCCTACCTTATTGTATGTTTTTTTAGTTTATGACTCTGTAATGCCTGCATTCTTTGTAGGTGACTATTTCGTAATCGTATGCATAATGACCCTTCACTCACTGACTTATCATATTGATCTTACCCCTCGTCTCTTCACGAATAAATATTATTGTAATGATTTGCTTATGTAATGCTCGATCTGGTTTTGCAGTTTTGCCTTTTTCTTCAATCTGCAATAACTCGCCATAAAACTGCGAAATTATTTTCACCATACTTGACATACATCTTGTAACAGGTAAGCCTCGTACACTAACTACTTTACCACTACGAGACTGGAAAGCATAGTATTCAAACAGGCATTAAAGGACTACATAGGATTGATATTCTTGTACGAATCAAATCAAAATCCCTGGCCAACTTCATTACTGGACAGTCAATAAAAGATTTGCTAACTTTTTTCTAAGTAAAGGTACATGCAATATTTAGTTACTTTTATAGTTATAGGAATATTCCAGAGCAACGTCTTCATTATAGGAGTGGACTTATATCGTTAATCAATTACCTATTTCCGAGTGATATTGGAACCTAGTATTCGCAGCAGGAATGGACTGGTCCTAAATATTACGGCCCGGGAAGTTTTTCAAAGTATTCAGGATTCCCGTACTTCTTACCACACTTGTAATACCCCGGGCCTTTTCACGGGGTCTACTTCGGTGGAAGCCCGATAGTCCCATTAGTCAGGGGATGCTTAGTGATTGGTGAGAACCATCTTATTTTTTTTAGTGTTCTTTTTTTTTTGCTCTTTGTTGAGCCGTACGGATACTACTTGTTTAAGTGTGGCTACAATAACATTGCAACGTTGCCGTACAATTCCTAATCATTTTCCATGTGTCCAAAAATGAACACCTTCGTTTACTCCTAGTATTTACGACCATTCGCTTGTTCGTAATGATAATTATCATGCAATGCGCGTATTCAACTACATAGTGAAAAAATTTTCCGGGCGTTTCACCAGAATGACGTGCTCACGGGTGATTGATGATACGGATAATGTGTCAAATTATTGGTAGTTCTACCTTATATTGACCATGGCCGCATGGATAAGGGATTAAGGCATCACAAGGTATACCAAATGGCCGCCATATGAAATAAATAAATCAATAAATAAATATATATATAAACCGATGTAATCAAGTTTTCATCATGGCTTGCAGAATCTCTTTGTTTAAGCATCATTAATCATGTCCGACGACTCTTCAAAATATTTTGGCAATCCCAAAATGAATGAAGAAAAAGTCATTGATATCGAAACAACCGTTGTTTCCCAAGATGATGAATTACCACCAGATGTGATGGAGTTACCTCGTGTGGTGAGAGAAGTTGTTCCTTTAGAAGATGATCCAACCATTCCGGTTTTCACTTTTAGATACGTCTTACTTTCCATCATATTCGTGGCTCCTGGAGCTTTTATAAGTACCATGAACTCCTATCGTACCACCTCAGCCGCATATTCTATTTTCTTCGTCCAAATTTGCTCTCATTGGTTAGGTAAGTGGCTTGCTCGCGTTTTACCCAATAAAGATGTCAAATTAGGTAAATTTACCTTTAATTTGAATCCAGGACCTTGGTCCATTAAAGAAACTACCTTGGTTACCATTACCGCTAGTTCTGGAGCAACTGGGAGTCTTGCTACTTATGCATTTTCATTAGGTGAGTTATATTTCGATACTTCAGTTAATGCGGCCGTGGCAATCTTCTTCATGTGGTCCATTGTTACCGTGGGTTACTCATATGCCGCCATGGCCAGGAACTTCTTGGTATTTGACCCTCAGTTCATTTGGCCCCAATCATTAATGCAAACTGCATTACTTCAAAGTTTTAAGAGATCCGATTCTGACTCAAAATTAGGTCGTAAACAAGTGAGAATTTTTTTCGCAGCCTTATTGGGAGTAACGGTGTGGGAATTTTTCCCCGAATATATTTGGCCCATGACTTCTTCTTTGGCATTTTTATGTTGGGTGGCTCCTCGTAATCATACGGCTAACTTTATTGGATCTGGTTTGGGTGGTATGGGGTTTCTTAATTTAACCCTTGATTGGTCTAATATTACGTCTTCAATCATGTTATCTCCTTATTGGGTCCAAGTGGTCCAATTCATTGCCTTTGTTATTGGGGCCTGGGTATTGATTCCGGCGGCAAAATGGTCCAATATGACCAGTTTTAAATTTGGACTCATGTCAAATAGTTTATTTACCTCTGATGGTGAACCATATCCTACCTCTTTATTAAGTACTGCTGATTCTCAATTTAATGCCACCGCGTATGCCGAATATGGACCAGTTCATTTAGGGGCTCAAAGAGCCTGGAATATGTTTTTCGATTACGCTGCTTATTTGTCTGGTATAACATGGGTAGTATTGTTTGGTTTTAAAGATTTACGGAAATCATTTAAAAAAGTTGTGTCTAATTTTAAAAATAGATCAGCCGGCAATATTCACCATCAATATAGTGATCGTATCAATAAATTACAAGCCAATTATAAAGAAGTGCCAATTGCATGGTACGGGATTTTATTTGTGGCTTCATTCATTACCCTTATTACCATAACCGCCACCAATTCTATACCATTACCATGGTGGTCGGTATTTGTTGCTTTGGGGATTGGGGTAGTTATTGTGGTCCCTCTTGCCTGGTTATACGCTATTTCCAATTTCCAATTAGCCATTGGGACATTTAATGAATTGTTATTTGGATATATGATTCAATCTCAATCTCACAGACACGGGATGTCTGCCAACCTTTATGGATGTATAAGTGGAGATGTATGGTATCGTGCTCAATATATGCTTCAAGATCTTCTGATTGGGGCAAGAATGCAATTACCTCCTCGTTTAGTGTTTATGTCACAATTATTCGGGATATTAATCTCATGTCCTATCAATTACGGATGTATGAGATGGATTTTAGATACCAAACGGGATTATTTGGATGGTTCCAAAACAGATCCATTGGGTCAATGGACAGGGCAAACCATAGTTAGTTATCATACATCCGCGGTACAATACGTTATATTAGGACCTTCCAAATTATTTAAGAATTATCCCATGCTACCTTATGGATTCTTGGTAGGTGTACTTTCACCCATGGTACTTTATGCATTAAATAAGAAATTCCCTCGTTGTCGGTTTGATTTGTGGAATACCACCGTTTTTTTCTCAACCTTGACTAATTTTTACGGGAATATATCCACCGGTTATTTATCCCAGTTCATTGGAGGAACGGTCACCATGTACTGGGCCTATAATTATCGTCATGAATTATGGAAAAGATACAATTATATTTTGGCCGCTTCATTTGATACTGCTTATAGTTTAGCAGTATTATTGATTTTCCTTTTTTTCACCGTGTTCCCGGGGAAACTGGTGAATTTCCCCCATTGGTGGGGGAATAATGGTGAAAGTGTCGAGCGGTGCTTTGCATTAGATAGTTAGTTTAATTATTAATGTACATACTTTTATGATTTAATATAATCACAGGCTTATTGTAATTTGCAGCTAGGAAGAGACGTTCATGCACCAAACTGTTCAATTCCCTTCAAAACACCACCAATAGAACTGTAGTGTCCTATGAAACTAAAGCTAAGGCAAGAATTGCTTTTGGAAAATCAACTGGTTCCACTTTAAACTCAAATATAGCAGGGTAAAGGGGTTAAAATTGAAGAAGTGGCCCAATCACAGAAGCCAAATCCAACATCACTAGACAAACCGAAAATTTTAACAAATCACACCAAGCCTCTTTAGCTCAGTGGTTAAGGCATCTGGCTTGTAACCAGAAGATCGCCAGTTCAAATCTGGCAAGAGGCAAATAATAAATCTGATTCATTCAGGCTTTTGTTTTTTTTTCTTTCTCAGTCTTACGAATATTATTTTTTTTTTTCTCTTAAAAATAAGTTGCCTCGATCTCCAGTTTCAGCACTAAAGTTTAAATTGGACTAAGATCGATTATTCGTACAACGTATTAAATTTTTTATGGATATTAATGGCTATACGATTGACTAATGAGAGAGTCTGGATTGTCTTGCTGGGCATACGTGCATAATATATATATATATATATATATTATATTGGATATACAATAAATGGGGTGAGTAATTTTGAGACTGGGACTACTGGCACGGGCTTTAGCTTTGGCACACTGAGAGTGTGGGTACTGATTGCGGGGCCGGGCACCGGGCGGGAAAACGGGCTAGGACTTAGTCAAAAAAATGGGCCCAGTTAATGGTTCCCCAACAATGTCTAAAAGATCTGAGTTTCATGTTCAATAATAGTGGTAATAATAATACTATATAATGGAGCAGCAAACTTGTTGCTCTCATTTTTTAAGACATCGTAATAGGAGACGAAGCAGAAAGAATATGTAAACAAGGTTATACACCAATACAAAACCCACAAGCTAAAGGATGGGTCACGCGTGACTGAGACATGGGGTGAATACTGGGTTTGTCGGCAAACTTAATAATCGTGATGACATCCAGATGCGCGTATATGGTTCTTTCATAACTTTAATTGTAGTAGTTAATTGTAGTAGTTAATTGTCCTAGTTAATTGTACATTATTCAGGGTAGGGGTTTTCTTTTTTGTTTTTCCCCCAACAATGGCGATTGCCTCAATAGAATTCATCAATGTGGTTACCCCTCCAAAAAGAGTTATTTGTTGTTTTTTTTTTCTTCTTCTTCAGTTGTTGTTCTGCTCGTGTAATCGAGAACACTGGTATAACGGATTTCATAGAACTGGAATGCGATTAATGACTGGTTGCACTGCGTGTCGAGTCGGTTGGTGGGTTGAAATTTGGTCCGTACAGGGTCTAAATGATGGCTAACGTGTGCCAGGCTGTTTTCTTTTATTTTTTTGTACTGTTTTCTTTTTGTATTCTTTTTTATTTTTTTTTGAAATTACGTATTATACCTTTTTGGTATATTGTTAGCATTATTATTCTACACTACGTATTGATATTATACTATTCTCACTACGTATTATTCTACACTACGTATTATTATTTGTATTATTATTTGTGTTATTATTGTTTGATGGATGCTGGTTATGGAATTCGTCACCAAGTAAATTGCCCCCAAATAAGTCCATATCACGATATCTAGAACCATCGGGCTGTCAACAGTATCTTCGTGTACGTGAGAGTTTGCGAATGGGTGTATGTCTCACTTTATCTATTTAACGGGAGTTTATCTATTTAACGGGAGCTGCCCCCCGTTGCCTATTCTCCACGTGTTGAAAACACAACCGGGGCCAAACTACTAATACCCAATGCACTAAACGAACTTCACTTGCACACATTGTGCCTGGAAGTGATGACTCACACAATAACCAGGACAAACTTGGGAAATGTGGGTATCCGCGGGTCTGATTACTCTAACAATTCTCGAGACGGACGACGCCACCCCAACATAAAAGTAAACAAAAAATAAGTAAAAAGCTAACGAAGTAACAAATAAAATAAAATAAATAAAAAAAAAAAAAAAAAAAGTATGGCAGAAGAGGAAGAAGAAGAACACTGGACAAATCTTGAAAAGCAACCTCGACGTCATAATTGTGGTACCTGCCGATTGTAATCGTTTAGATTCTGCGCGTAAAATGCGGACCGGGGCTCATCAAAATGTACGTGCTGCGCGTGGGTCTAAACAACTCCCACTTTAACACATTTACACAATTGCACACACGCATACACATACAGACCACAGAATAAACAAGAGAGATAGACCACAGAATAGACCACAGAATAGACCACAGAATAGACCACAGAATAGACCACAGAATAGACCACAGAATAGACCACAGAAGAAACAAGAGACAAATAGACCGAAATACCCAGTTTGCGATTCCAGCGGGGCTACCAAGCATCTCATCATTATTCAAACCATCATTGTTTCAGAATGGAAACGAAACTGGAAGAAAGAAAAGAAGCAATAAGCAAAAAGCAATAAGCAAAAACAAAAAACAAAAAACAAACAAACAAACAAAACAAAAAAAAATAAAATAAAAAAGAAAAAAGAAAAGAAAACAGGAAAAAAAAGAAAAGACTGGGAAAAAATAACGCTGGCTCCTTCAGAAGGGGGACTTTTTTTGCTCATTTAGGATAGTAAGGTAGTGGTGATAATGTATATTGCGATGAGTGGGTGGTAGGGTTTTGGGCTTTCTCTATATAAACCCCCGTATTTCCTAATTATTTGATATCACCACTTTTCTTTTCTAGATGATCGATCAGATCTTACTACGTCTCTGCTTCAACAAACGAATACTCATAGTTCATCATGCCAGCCTCCAACCCTCCAGCTTCTTCTGACCCTCCAGCCGGGCAAGCCATGGCCCAGGTTAAAATGCCCAGTTTCGGTAACCCAAACGCCAACAAGGGTTCTCAAGGTTCAGACAAAAAGTAATAGCCATCTCCATCTTATACCATCTTATACCACACCACACCACACCGTACCATCACCTATCAAACCACTAAAGTAATGTGCATCAGGAGGAGGGGGCACATGCTGAATAGAAGTTCATTCCCCCCCGCCCCCGCCATTCGCACCTCTTAACTCTACCCCCACTGAAACACTGTTTTCAACTCACCTTGTTCTGTCCTTGGGTTTCCTGTAATGACGTAAACGAATTTATTTTCTTGATAATTATAACTACATAGCTCAATGTATATATGTAACTAATGTATTTGAGTGTACTACCGTTGTCTTGTAGGAGCGGGTCCATTACGTAACTTAGCGAGTGCTCGTTAGCTTCAAAAATGCGGGATAGCATCAGAGGCAAAAATACACAGGAAAAAAACAAAAAAAAAAAATCAAATAAAAATCAAATCAAAAAAAAAAAAAACATCAGATAAAATATTAAATCAAATGAATAACAGTGCGTTTGATCATAGCTGTTGCCACTTTTCTTATTCATCAAGATGCATCCCTTATTCACAAGGACACTCCCCATGTCCTGGTTGTCCAAAGGGCTAAGGCCTCCTCCTCTTCGACTGTACTCCCTAATCACGTCCTCATCCTATAAACGATGCCATCATCATCATGCCATTAAAACCCCCCTTAACGCTCGTCCTCTTGTTTTCACCAGAAATATCGGGTTCATCAAAATAATAGCCCGGGTGGCCAAAGTGCCCGCGTATGTGGGTGGCACCATGGCGGCTGGTGGATCTTACGTGGCCTACAAAGTGGAACAAGCGTCAAACTATACTCAAGATCGTCTTGGTGCATTTAAAGATTTCACCGATGGAGTGTTTGATAAAACAGGCGATTTTTTCAAGAAATTCGGCGGCTCAGAAAATGGAGCCACTGGGAGTGAAGGTGGTGGCGGTAGTGGCGGCGACGGTGGCGGGAATGGTGGTGCCACGGCTGTTGGTGCCACGGCTGCTGCCGTCGGATTATCCACCGATGAAGATGAACCCCAATTACAAGATGTTGAAGATGACGAGGAAACTTTGATTGATCAGGAAGATGATGATGAGTTGGATTTGGAGAGTGATGAAACCAATGACGATATGCTTAATTTAACCCGTCAAATGATTGAAATTAGAAATTTACTCATGTCGGTTGATTCTCAATCAGATACTTTGAAATTACCTTCCATTGTAGTAATTGGTTCTCAATCAAGTGGTAAATCATCAGTTTTGGAGTCAATTGTGGGTCAGGAATTTTTACCTAAGGGTTCTAATATGGTTACTAGAAGGCCAATTGAACTAACCTTGATTAATGCCCCCGATTCTGCTCTGGAAATCGCCGAATTCCCCGCCTTGAAATTATACAATTTGACCGATTTTGCTCAAGTTCAAAAAACTTTATTCGATCTTAATATGGCAGTACCAGCTCATGAATGTATTTCATCTGATCCAATTCAAATCACAATCAAATCTCCAAAAGTACCCGATTTGTCCTTGGTTGATTTACCCGGTTATATTCAAGTGGAAGCAGCAGATCAACCACTCGAATTGAAACAAAAAATTAGAACCGTTTGTAATAAATACTTGGAAAATCCTAATATAATATTGGCCATCTCGGCAGCAGACGTTGATTTGGCTAATTCAGCCGCATTACGGGCAGCAAGATTGGCTGATCCCAGAGGTGAAAGAACTATTGGGGTCGTTACTAAATTAGACTTGGTAGAACCTGAGGTGGCTCATAAAATCTTAACCAATCGTAAGTATCCTCTAAGAATGGGATACGTTGGTGTTATTAGTAAAGCCCCTACTCCTTCCGGTGGAGTATTTGGTCGTAAAGCATTGACTGGTTATCAAGCTTTTGTGGCCCAACAAAATTACGAATATAATTACTTTAAAGAGAATAAAGAAGATTTTTACGGTACCGTGACTGGTACTCGCAATTTAAAGAAAAAATTAATGAAGGTTTTGGAAAAATCCATGGCTTCCTCATTAAGACCCACTCATTTGGCAATTCAACAAGAATTAGAAGAAACTTCTTATCAATTTAAAGTGGAATTCAATGATCGTCCTTTAACTCCGACCATGTATTTAGCCAACAACATTGATGTGTTGAAATTATCAACTAAAGAACTTAGTAATAATTTCTCTCGTCGTGAATTAAAATCTTTATTGAAAAATGAATTGGATCAAAAAGTTCTTGATTTATTAGCTGAAAGATACTGGAATAAACCTCTAAATTTATCTGATAAAACTTCCGTGGAACCTGATTTACGTGAACTATCTCAAATCTCAAATATTGATGATGACGTTTATTGGCATAAAAAATTGGACCTCACCACCAATTCTTTAACTAAATTGGGAGTAGGGAGATTATCAACAAGTTTAGTCACTAATTCCTTAATCACCGAAATAGAAAATTTGGTTGATAATACCCAGTTGCGTAACCACCCAATGGCCAGAAAAGCAGTTGGTGATGCTGCCAAAGCCGTATTGGGTGCCAAATATTATTCTACTGCAGATCAAGTGGAAAATTGTATTAAACCATACAAATATGAAATTGAAATTGAAGATCGTGAATGGGTCGCAAGTAAAGAAAATGCCGTTAATTTATTAAAAGAAGAAATGAGACAATGTGATGAAGTCTTCTATAATTTGAAAAAACAAATTGGTGGTCGTAAATTACAACAAGTTATGACCTACTTGAATAAATTGGAACAGAATAAAGATATCGGCACCAATGAGGCTCTTGGTTTTTCCAATAGTTTGATTGAAACAGGTAAAGATGCCATCTTCTTAAAGGATAGATTGGCTCTTTTAAAAATGAGATATCAATTCGTCAAGAACTCTAAAAAATGTAAATCCAAAGAAAATAAATACCAATGTCCAGAAATTTTCCTCGATGCAGTGGCATCAAAACTTACGTCTACTTCAATTTTATTTTTAAACGTTGAATTACTAAGTGATTTCTACTATAATTTCCCAAGAGAGTTGGATCAAAGATTTTTCAATAATTTAACTAATGAACAAATTGAAGCTTTTGCAAAAGAAGATCCTAAGATTAAGAAACATATAGAATTACAAGAGAGAAAGGATTTACTAGAAGCTGCATTAAATAAAATTGAAGGTGTTTTGGCCATTCAAAGACACAAACCTGGTCAAGAAGAACATGAAAAGAAAGACTCTTTATTTAGTTGGATGAAGTAAATATTATTATTATTGTTCTTATTATTATTATATATAGCACACTATTTAACAATTTTAACTATACGATCAAATAAGGTATCAATTTGAATACCCTCTATGTTTTCAAATACTGGTTGGAACGTATTAACATCAATTGCTTTCACGGTTTGTAAACTATCATCGGTATTTGTGTATCTGTTCTTGTTATTGGATGATGTTATTGGAGCAACTGTACGATTATTTATAATATCAGCAGTAGCTTGTGCTTTGATTAACATATTATTCATATCATTGGTCAAATCATCCTCAACTTTATTTACAGTAGCCGATGCAGGAGGTGATATGAACCCAATTCTTGAATCTAAATCTATGAATATGAAGGAAGAATTGAAATGACGAATGGATGAAATACCTTGATTATGATTCAAAATACTAACTGGTTTCAACTCGTTAGGCTTGAAAATTAATACTTTAGATTTGATACTAATTTCTCTATCACCCGAATAATAATTGACAGCAAGACAGATTAAATTATTAACTTGATCCACTGCTATTAAGTTTTTACCGCCATTGGTGGTGTTGACTTTGGCCACTAATCCATTCATTTCACCAGTTAATAAGTTAAATGAAGAAATTCTGGTTTTAGAAAGTACAATCAAATTATTATCAACCAAAGATAATGATCTGATCTTAGAACCTGATAATGAAGGGATCTTGAAGAAATCATATGGAACGGGCTCAAAGGTATTGGTAGAAATAGTTGTTATCGACGATTCATGACCCATGAAAATAATAGAACCATCATCTGACCAACAAGCATCCACGGAATCTGATGCTAATGCACCAGAAGGTTTTGACTTTCTTAAAGTCCAAGCAGTTTGTTGCGGTCTCTTATTGCTAGCTTGTTTTTGATAAATCTCTTTTGGTATTCTGGGTCTCCAAACTCTCAACCCACCTTTACTATCAGCGGTTAAAAATGCTACACCTTGATGATATGAGCTTGGAGCGGCCGTAATAGACATTATGGGGCTAGAATTACCATGAGGGTCCATGATTTTGGTGGTCAATTCCCAATGACCTGATTCACCTTCGATATATTTCCAAAACTTCAATGCATATTGAGTATCATCTTTAGATAAGAGGTTATCAACCTCAGAAGTTGCCACACTATCAAAAGTACACATCCATTCCCCATTATGAGTGAAAGAAACCAACGAGACTATTGGTTCTGTTAATTTGTTTTCGGATCTGACTTTACCAGTATTAAGGGTAGGAGCTATATCTTGGACGAAATTTTGTTCATTTTTAATTGGATCATAAGACTGAATGGATGAATCATAAGGGAAATATAAATGTTTGGTGGTAGGATGAATTTCAAAATTCGAACTATAATCATATTTCAATTTGGATTTATCAAATACAGATTTATCCTTTTGGTATCTTTTCTTGGTTTTACTTAAGGTGGATTGGAGAGTGTTTGAAAATTTAGGTTTAACAGTGTTGACGGATAATCTGGAGATTAAATCAACTGCGGATATTATGAGAACTTCATGATTGGCTTCAGCATTTGGAATTTCGTTAGAAGATTCTGCTCTTAAGAATAAAGTATAGTAATCCGATTTATTAACATCAATATTAATATTTTCTATAGCTCCATTTAATCGAGGTAAGAATTGGGTCTTATCTGTTTCTAAATGCCAGAAAACCAACACTTTTTCTCGACCACCAGATAACAAGTACGTATTATCAGGAGTAAATTGCAAAGCTCTAACTTGATCAATATGCCATTTGAATACTCTATGTTGCTTGGAGTTAGATAAACCACCATATAAGATTTGAATGACCCCAGAATGGAAACCTATAGCAATGACAGAATCATTAGACACGGCAACAGAGGTGATCCATGATTTAGGAGTGAATGGGATAATTTCTTTGGTGGATTCAAGTTGATTTTTCACAACTTCAGGACTACTATTATTCGAGTCTTCATCTTCATCTCGGGAGTACAACACTGACAAGTTATATAAAAGGGCCTGATGGGATGAATTTATGAATAAAAGTTTCTCTGAATCGTGTGATACGGTAAAATATGAGACTTGATCAATATTTAATAATTCCACATATTCCAAATTTGATCTATTAACTTTGATAAGACGTGGGGCATAGTAGCTCTTATGTCTTCCAGTGATTATATAATAAGCGTTTTTATTGATGAAAATGACATCCATAACATTGACATTAAGATTGTTCAATTTTTCATCTGAGGTGATTGGTTGATCCAATTTTTCTCTCCAGTTAATGCTAATTATTCTACCATGCTTGGTAAATAATAAAAGGTGATTATCGTTTAAGACATCGATTTTGGCTGCTATCACATCAGAGCAATTGAAATCAATAGTTCTAGTACACTGACGGGTAGATATGAAGTAAACCCTTATTTGATGATTTAATAGAACAATATTGTATCTTCCATCATGAGAAAAAATCGATGAGGTAGAAGAAAGGGAAGGAAAATACACCGGCTTCCCACCTGATGCTAAGTTGATCGACCAGTCACTTGGAGAAACAGTCATTATGGATTATGGAGGCACCCAAGGACGTGAATGTTGGAGTGATGACTATTAGTGAAATTTTATGTTTTTGTTCTTCTTAGAGCTCTTCTCTTCGCTACTTTTTTTTTTTTTCCTAAGGCCGCTAAAATGGTTCAAAATTTTCTTTTTTTTTTTTTTTTTCTGCGGTCTCATCGATGAGTTTGGTTTGTTCCGCACGTGACATACTTTTCTTTATGGTAAAGATGAAGAGAGAAGGAAAAAAAAAACCAGAAGAGAAGGGAAAAAAAGAAAGTAAAAGTGAAAAAAGAGTACCATCATTAGGATATAGAAAGTTTACACAGCTTGGTTATCCACATCTATACATACATCAAGATGATTATTCCAATCCGTTGTTTCTCCTGCGGGAAAGTTGTTGGTGATAAATGGGAAGCTTACTTGACCCTTTTACAAGATGAAACCTTGACTGAAGGTGATGCATTGGACCAATTAAAATTGAAGAGATATTGTTGTAGAAGAATGGTATTGACTCATGTTGATTTGATTGAAAAATTCTTACGTTATAATCCATTAGAAAAGAAAGAAATTAGTTAGATGGTGTTGTTCATCAGAAGCTGTTGTTCTGATTAGTAATTATTTGGCATAAACATACAAAGGTGATTTCGTCCGAATTCGAATAGACAACAAGGCCATAAGATTTCAATATAGATGGAAAAGTTGGCCAATAAGGCAAGGGATACCCCAGATTGTCCCAGTGTATTTTAGATATATGTATAACACATTCACATATAAGTTTTCTTCTTCAAAAAATTTCAATTGTTCGTCATTTTTTTTCCATATTTAAATTTACGTTTATTAATTTTTATTGTTTTTTAATTATGTAGTATAAAAGGAAACAGTATACTCAGTTCACAATTCAGTTGTCAGCGGCGGCAGTATCAACATTTTGAATATATTCATAGAAAAATGCTAATAACTGCAAATGAGCATCGAACTTAATTCTTTCATCGACACTGTGTACACGAGTGTCTTTCAAGATATCAACGGCAAAGAAAGGAGAGAAACGATAAATGTTCTTGGTTAAGTCCCAGTAGTATCTGGTATCGGTGTTGGCAGGCATAATGGCTGGAGCAGTAATGATAGGGTAAGTTAAGTTGGTAAACACAACGTCTTCGAAAACATGTCTTGTAGTACCAGCAATGTATTTCCAAACGGTATCATTTGAAGGAGAAACTGGAGCAGCTTCCAAAGGAGGGCTGTAGAAATCAACTTTGATTACACCACCGAGAGTTTCCACGTTTGGAGTAAAGACAGTTTCACCCAAATTTTCCACTTTCAAATTATGCTTTTTAGCAAGCACCAAGACACGCTCGAGGAAATGTTGTTCAATTTCAGCAACCGTTTGTTCAACAGCAATACGATGATTAACAACCAATTTAACATTTTCTGGTAAAGCATTAGCCTTTTCACCACCAATGACAATATCAATTGCTTGAGAAGTTTTAATTAAGTACTTAGTTAAGATATTGCTCAGTAAGTGTTCAACAATTTTAGAATTGGCCAATTTATCAAAACCGGCTCTCAAGATAGCTTTACGAGTCAATTTGGGTAATTTATCACTATTGACAGCCAAACATTGCATATAATTTAAGATTGGATTTTTTGGAGTTAATAATGGTTGATAAGGATCTTTTTCAATAATATAAGCCAATTCACCCATAATACCAATAGAAGTATGATCAGGACTAATTGAGGCGTGACCACCGGGGGTTGTTAATTCAGCAATTACGTCAAGATAACCTTTTTCACCAACTGCAGGGGCAGCCAAGATCTGACCGGTAGCCACATCTTCCAGGAGACCAGGACCTTCATCAAGAAGAGAATGGAATCCATTTTTCCCGAATTTGGCTAATAAATATTTACCGATATTTTGAGCACCTCTTAATCCACTTATTTCTTCATCAAAACCAAAAGCGGCCACAATTCCTCTTTTTGGTTTATAATTACTATCTACTAACAATTCGATTGATTCCAAAATGGCAATCAATACATTCTTACAGTCGGAAGCACCACGGCCATATATGAAAGTACCATCGTAGTGCCCATCAAATGGAGGATAAGTCCAATCTTTCAAAGTACTAGCTTGCACAGGAACCACGTCTTGGTGCGCAGTTAACAATATGGGTTTCAAATTAGGATCAGAACCTTTCCAGTGGAAAACCAAACCATAAGTATTAACGGTATCAACTTCCAAATTGGCATAAACAGAGGGGAAAGTTTTTTCCAAATACTTATGGAATTTAGAAAATTTGGCCCAGAGCTCAGGGGCATCAGGAACATCAGGTTGTCTATCGTTAACTTGAGTATCTACTTGAATAGCCCCCGATAATTTTTGGACTGATTTAAGACGGAACTTTTCATCATTAACGATGTTGACTAAAGTAGTATTGTCGAGTTGGAACGAGGCAGGAGCAAGTTTGTCATGGACAGGACAAATCGATTGATCATTGATGGGTTGAATTAAGATCTTGAAATAAGCAAAGGCATTACTGGTGAAAAATGTAATGATAAGAGCAATCACAATTACTGACAAGATTTGAAATTTACGTCTAATAACGGTTGACTTCAATTGAGAAGTATCATCAAGAGGAAGCCCAATCATGGTGTTGAGGTGTTTATATGAATGACGAAGTGTAATTCAATCAGATTGATCGGATAGTTAAACTAATTTATAAGATGAAAAATTAGAAAACCCTGGGGTTCATTTTAGGAATTTTCAGTAAAATTTACCGATATTAATTTGAGTGCTCCGAGCCACTAGTGGAATTAAGGACAAGCACCGAGATAAAAGAAAAAAAGAAGTGTTAGCGGAATTTTCTTTACGATTGATACGGAGATCAATAATAAATTCCGCGTGCGATTAGAGTTATCTAGCATTTAACACCAAATTGACCAATACGACTCTGTCACAACCGAGTCAAGCGATATGTATCGGCCCATTGCTGGAATAATGGAGATGGGTGCGTCCCCAATTATTGTTGTCGGATATTATTGTTTTGACACATGCTATTGTATGTCTATACTAATAGTAGTCAAATTAGCGTAGTTCTGGAACCATCCAGACTAGCAGGGCTCGTTCGACTCGACTTGATTGGTTCCCCTGAAGAGAATGGGGGAAGTTGAAAATGTGTGATTGAACAAGCAATTTTTGTCGATTTTTGCAAAAAATACAGGAGAACCTAGTAAATCTTTTGACGATACTTCTACTTGATTACAAGTGGTGGTAATGCTGGGGAATTACAGGGAATGAGCAAACCACCTAGACTTTCATAAGATGGCTTGCACAGTTGAACAGATGACGATGCAAATTCCCATCTAGATTTGCAAGAATTGAATAGCAAAACAAGATGACGCTAACGGTATTTTCCTTTTTCGTTTGCAACCATGTAGAAATGGTCTTTAAACACGAAAGCAGAACCATGTTCCTAATTAATCACTAATTGTTCTTACTCTGTTAATTGTTGAGTGTCACCATTTACGACTTCGAGCCTATTCTCAGCTCATCAGCATTGTTGCTCGATAATCAAAGAATGCCAAACGTGGTCTAGTCTATTCACTAATCTGGTGTTCAAGACAATACAAACCAGTAGAGGCATAATTCTCCAACGGCATATCGGTCTGTTACACAGGGGTATTACGGATTTGAGGTTGACTTGTCAACCAAGGAATGTGTTCAAACACAAACCAAGTGAAAGTAGAAAAGAGAGGAAAAAAAAAAAAGGCAAGAGAAAAAAGCAATAAAAAACAGGTGGGTAGTGACATACAAAAGGGTGTCCAAGGCTTAAATGGTGGCCTTAAGCGAAGGTGGCAGTTTGCACGATCATATTTGTATCTAAAAGCCCCGTGAATATCACGGCGTGAGAAAGTCAAGGCATACCAGAAGTGTGTCAGGATAAGTCGGTTCGAGTATTCGGTCATTGAGCCGTTATGTATAGAACAACTGTGAATACATTCACTGACCAGGGTCTAGAGCAATGAGTGCAAGAATGTGTTTTATAAGAGAATCAAGAACCATGTACCCCTAACAATTGAGACCCATACAGCTATGATAGATTTTTTTTTTTTTTTTTTTTTTTGGCTTTTGGTGCAAATTTGAAAAACGCGAAACTTTTTTTTTCTTTATTATTGTTTTGATTTGAGTGAATCCTGTATACTTACCAATTTGGAATCATACAAGAGTTAAATCAAAATATAAACAAACAAAGAATGACTCCTGTCGAATTTTTTGGGTTCCAGGGCTACTGCAAGCTTTTTTTTTTTTTCGATTCTATGAATGATTGATTATGAATTCTGGGTGTGGACTCGAACTTTTAATGAAACATGCATTCAACGTTTCCATACTTGAGGTTTGTGTTGCTATGCTTTTTCTTTTCTTTCTTTTTTTTTGTTTGTTTTCTATGTTCGCTTTGGTGGGTGTGCTTTGTTTGTTTATAACTTGATTTTGCAGCCCCCCTGATTTTTGGCGCATCTCACCTCCCCATCACAACATGCACCAAACACCCATTTTCTAAACGTCACTAAATTTAGTGTTTGGTAATGGAGCTGTTTCTTCCAGATATGCATTGGGTGTACCTCATTCCTCATTCCAGTTTCCTAAATGTGTCTCGAGGCTTGCATAATTTTAGCCTGGTTCATTCTAATTTGGTGTTTTGCTTAGAAGGTTTCTCTTTTCTTTTTTTTTTCTTCTTTCTTTTTCAAACTCTTGTGAGTTTTTGTTTGTTTGCGTTTTCAGTTTGTTTCTAATGATAGTTACATGATCCTTCTTTGTAGTCGTTGACTCCTTAAATACCTCAACGTTCCCTTTTTCACTTGTCTCTGTTTTTTTTTTTCATAATTTTGATTCTCTCTTTTGTCTAGTTTGTTCTTTTGTTTGTTTTAACATTATCCATTCGTTCAGTATCTTACCATCAACTACTTTAGCAGTGTAACTACCTCTTGCGTTAACTAATCGCGTCCATTCCTTTTTACACTTCCAGTTCATTGCTCTTTTAGTTGTCACCCTTCTACTCTCGTTAATATTTCAAACATGCGTATCACTACTCTCTTATTATTAGCTGCTTCAGTGGCCGCCGTTCCTTACAAAAGATACGACAACGGTACCGAAAACTACTTGTCCTCCTCTGGTGCTTCTGCCAGTCCAAGTTCAGGGTTTTCCGCCGAAATCGTGCCTACTTCCAATGCTGCCAAAGCCGCCATTGTGTCCACCTCTACTGGTCCAGACGGTACCAGTACCATCACCATCCAAGAGTATATCACGGTCACTTTACCTTCCACCACCTTGACCATCCCCGCTGCTTCTTCCAGTGCCGTCAAGGCTGCCGAAGCTGAAGCCACCGAGGCCACCTCTGCTTCTGATGATGATGATACTACTTCTACCATCACTCAATATAGAACCGTCACTTTAAGCAATGGTTCTGAATCACTCGAAGCCACCAACACCATTACTTCCACCGGAGCTTCTGATCCTTCTGCCACTCAAGCCTCTGAATCTGATGGTACCACCACTTCTACCATCACCAAGCTTGTCACCGTCACCTTACCTGATGGTTCCACCACCACCGAATCAGTGGCTGAAACTTCTACTTACGAAGATTCTGATCCAACCGCAACCAGCGGTTCTAAAGCTGCTGATAGTGATGATGACGATAGTGACTCCACTGGGTCTTCTTGTACTCCAGAAACCGTCACCGTCACCGTCACTGCTTCTCCAACTACTTCCACTCCTGATTCTACCTCTACCATTACTTTGACTTCTACCTACACTTCTTCTTTCCCAGTCACCGCTGCTTTCACCAACGGCGACTCCACCACCACTTTAACCACCTACATTGAAGTCACTTCCACCGGTACTTTCACCACCGCTGCTCCTATCTCCTCTGCCCCAGCCTCATCTTCTTACGTGGCTGCCACTTCTTCAGCTGGCAATTACACCGCCCCTGGCTTCAATTACACCGCTGCTCGCGTGGGTAACAATGGTACTGTCCACTCATCTGTTTCCCTCGACAACACCGCTAACAGAGCCAGAAGAGGTCTTATTTTCAACTTTTAGTTGAACCTCGTTCTCCCTGTTAACGATTCTTGCTAGTATCTAAATTAGAATACCCTTCAAATACTAGTAAATGACTTATATAAATTTCTATCTATCTCTTCTTAGTAACGACGTCTGTTATGCCTTTCTTCTTCTTTCCAAAATCCTTTCTCTTTCTCTTCTCTATTTTTTTTTGTCTTCACTTCTATTCCTCCTCTCTCACGATAACGACGTCTTCTTCTATCCTCTCCCATGATTTTTATATACACGATTTCTTTGTCTTGACTTTTAGTAAAGCTCTTTTGACTTGCAAATGTCAACCTAGATTATTTATCTCTACTTAGACCTCTCTTTGTTTACTATTTATCTGCTGTTTCTTTCTCTATCTCCATCATTCTCTCTCTCTCTCTCTCTCTCTCTCTCTCTCTCTCTCTCTCTCTCTCTGGTTTCTTATTTCTTTTCTCTTTCTACTCTTACGATGATTTGTTTCTCTTTCTTCCAAAGGTATCAAGTAGAAATATATGATTGTGTTTTTTCGGGTCGTTAATTGTAGAAAGAGGGCCCCTCCTAGAGATTTCCCACGCACCGGCGTATTTCTTGCTTCTCTCTGTTCCAAGTATTTTTCTTTTTTGCAATTTTATGGTAAGTAACAGGAGGTACAAATTCTTATAATAAACAAACACGACCTTTTATTATTGCTTAGTTTTCTGAGACGCGTATGTTTTTTTTTTTTAAATGTG
>JAJMSM010000026.1:0-62143 GCA_030578475.1 Hyphopichia wangnamkhiaoensis
GGATGGGGGGAATTCGTTATAGAGCCGAGCCGTTCAGCAAGCATAAGTAAAATTAAGAAAAAAAAGAAAGGGAAGAAAAGGAAGAATATAAAATTAAGAATAAAGGAATTATTAACAAGGGGAGGAAGGAAAAAGAGCAGTTGTTGTGGATATTTTTTTTTTTTTTTAATGATTAAATTAATTTGGAAGTATCAGTATAATAAACATATTATCAAGATGAAAGGCTGTCACGATAATACTTGATTTATTTTCGTTCAACTGGTTGAACCTTTTTGAAAATTTCATTGTGAACACAGTTTACCCAGTACCATGATGATTAATTCACATTACACACACAATTCTTCATGATCATCAGATAAAAGATATCACTGTCCACCAGCATCAAAAATAGGCAATAACCAGCTAAGACAAAAAAAAAAAAGACTAACACGATAATAAACCAGAAATCAAGAAGTTAAGTCAGTTTATTTACGGGTACCTTCATAAGCGTCGGAGGAAGAGTTTTCAGTGATTTCGTCATCGGCTTCATCGTAATCGACATCCAAATCTCTAGCAACTCTTTGTTCAACATCCTTGATGTCAGCCAAACCATAAATGGAGATGGCAATCAAACCCAAAACGGCAGCGATACAGGAGAAGACCAAAGCAACGATACCTCTGGCGGTGAAACCAGCAGGTAAAGCTTTGTGTTGAACATTTTCACCGGTCAAGTCCAAGTAATCTTTGCTGTTAGCAGCAGCGTTACCAGTGACATTGATACCACCTTTTTCACAAATCTCTTTAAAGTTGTCGGTCAAAGTTTCTTTATCTTGGAGTTCCATAGGAGCTTCAATGAAAACAACAGCCAAACCTTGTTCCAAATGCCATTCAATGTGACAGTGGAAGAACCAAACACCGGGGTTATCAGCCTTGAATCTCATGACGATATAGGATTGAGGGTTAACGTAAACGGTATCTCTAATCATTGGGTATTCTGGGTATTCGGCATGGTCTTTAGCATCGAAAGCAACTGGATCTTCATCATCAGGAACACTTTCACCACGTTCAATCAATTGGAAAACGTGACCATGTAAATGGAAAGGATGCTTACCGGTATCTTGATTGTTTAAAACAATATCAACAATATCATCTTTTTGTAAGACAAAAGCATTAACATTAGTACCATAGACCAAGGAGTTGGTAGCGAGTTCACCAGCAGATAAAGCAGTAACAAGAGTTGGAACTTTAGGAGTAGTATAAGTAATGTTGTTGAAGAAAGCATAATTGACACCATTACCCAAGTTATCCATAGCAACATCAACGGTAACGGTATGATCAGCGTCATCCATCAATTTTTCTTTACTTAAAGGTTTCAAGTAGAAATCATCCAAGAAATCATCGATTGAATCCACGGTATATTGTTTAGGTTTGTCCAAATCATCATCATAGATGATGTAATTGGTACTATTCAAAAGCAAATCATCTGGAATAACATCCAACATGGTGTCATCGAATTTAGACATGAAAGCATAATTCTTATCGGCAGTATCCTTGGTTTTGATCAAGACACCATAACGTTGAGCCACGGTAATGTAAAGCATTTCGGTGGTATTTTTTTCCACCATGATACCATCAACTTCAATAACGGTAAATTCGTGATCTTCCATGTAAAGATATTGAGATACAAAACCACCAACGTTAATAATACGAACGAAATACGTAGTATTTGGTTTGACGTGCCAAGTATTGTTTCTGGTATTGTTAAACAACAAATTTTGAGGAATTGGTTCAGCCCCGGTAGGATTGTACAAATTCAAGAAGGATTCTTTCAAGACGTCAGAAGTTTTATGGTACCATTCACCAACGGTTAAAACAACTTCTTCATCATATTCATAAGGGAAGTCATCATCTTCAATGATGAAAGCACCTCTCATACCATCACCGTATTGACCAGAAGTATGGGAGTGGTACCAGTAAGTACCAGACTGATCAGGAACGGTAAAGTTATAGAGGAAAGTTTCACCAGCAGGAATTGGACATTGAGTAACCATTTCAGGACCATCCATTTGACTTGAACCGTTCTGGAACAAACCATGGAAATGTAAGGAAGTGTTAGCATTTTCAAAACCATTAATCAAATAAAGCTGAACACGGTCACCTTTCTTAACTCTTAAAGTAGGTAAGGGCCAAGAATCATTAAAACCAATAACTTTACGTTCAAACACACCATCTGGATTAGCATCAACCCAAGAGGTTTTAAACCACCAAGTATGAGTTTCGGCATTGACCAAACTCAATACAAAAGTGAACAAAAATAACGATAATAACTTCATTATTCAATTGTTGCAAATACAATTTCAAACTTGAGTCTATCTAAAGAATCAGTAAATCTCTTGTATTTGTTTCGCTAAAAAAACTTATTTTTAATTTTTGATCTTATTATTTAAAGTTTCTTAATCTTTCCCTTCTAATTGTTTTAATTTTTCACTTATGCAAAGAAAAACGGCTGGGATGGGGATGAGATGGGGGAAGGAAAGGGGGAAAAGAAACAAACAAACAAAGAAAGAAAAATAAGGGATCGAAGCTAATGAGAAGAATAAGCAAGAGAAAAGGGAAAAAAAAAATAGCTCAGATAATGTTTTTTGAAGAAACGGGAGCAAATTTATATAACTTGATTCAGAACGGGAGAGAAATCCAGGTAATGTTAATGGTAAGCATTTGATGAAAATTATACGAACTAAACAAATGGGAATTGAAAGGCAGAAAGTCTAAAAAAAAAAAAAAAAAAAACTCAGAAAAAGAAACGATCAATAATTTTTTTAATTTTTTTTTTTGTTTTTGGTGCAAATGGAAGATTAAATTACACAAACCAGGATTATGCATGTAAGGGTAAAAAAAAATTTTTGAAAGACAGGCAGACTTTTTTTTTTTTTTTTTTTTTTTGGTCTTCTTGTTGTTTTGGCTAATTAATTTTCTTGCCTCATCCTGGATTAGTCCAATCACGACTGGGTAATCTCTGAAAATAATATAACTAAACAAATAATAATCAGTGCTGATAATAAATTAAGGGAATCATTTTAATCGGCCAGACTTACAGAATTGAGAGGGGGGAGAATAGAGTGGACTATGGTGCAAACAAGGGCACGGCGAGACACCTAAATTAGAGCTGACTTAGTAAAATAAAATACAAGAGAAAAAATCACAACCACAATGTATGTACACAATCATAAGATACACATTCACCACTCATCAAACGGAAGGCTTACCGGAGTAACGGTCAAACCCCGACACCAGACCATAGAAGTCTGATACAAGCCTGATAAATCCGCACCGACCAACAATAAACGAACCATGATAAGTGGTACAGGGGATGGTTTATTATTCGTAGATATCAGGGATAATCTAATTTAGAAAAAGTCGTAATGGCGATTGACCTGGAATTACCTTATATCGAAATATTATTAAAAATGCTAACAAAACCAAAAAAATGGGAAAAAAAAAAAATTTGGAAAAAGAAACATTTGCAGATGTGCCGTACAGACAGGCCATGCATGATGCATGTACTTGCATTTTGAGTTGTTTCTGCCTCTGTCGCTCTCTAATCCTTAACATTTCTCACTCAACAGAAAAAAAACAAAAAAAATAAATGAAATGTACTGTCTTTTTTTCTTTTTTGTATGGAGAAAATCACAAAAGATTGATCAGATAACTTTTGGGGCGGGTAATCCTCTTGGGTTTTTCTTTTTCTTTTTCTTTTTACTATTGAGTTTTTTATTTTTTCACGTTTTAATAATTTATGCTTTTGTGGAGTGGTTTTTTCTTTTTATAAGGAGCTCCAATTTTGGTCAATGAGTACAATAACCCCGAGCATCGCAGTTAAAACAATCGAGTTACACCACAGGTTATTGGATACTATAATAGACTATTGAATATTGCAGATAACAATCGTACTGTTTGTATTGTCGGTTCCATCCACCACCACCCAACACCGGGGAGTTTCATGTCGGGACACCAACTTTAGAGAATGTAGCATTTGAGTAGTGCCTAAGTGTGAGTGTGCTTAAGGATGTCTGTATCATATATGACCTCATCTGATGCCGTCTGGCTCTTTTCTTTTGCCCAGTCTGTAGAATAAGAAAATGTTTTGCGCTGGTTTTACTACTGGATCTACTGTTTAGGCTTGTGCCGATCTTACCAAGCGAATTAGGCTTCTACTTAACCGTAAATAACTCGGACCATATTTATACATAGACGTGTGGGTGTGTAGAATAATACCTCCCACATTAGAGCCCATCACCAAACAAGTAGGTGTTGCTATTTCGTAAGGGTGTCCCCCAGTCGCTTGGTGGGGCATTGATGAGATGGTTGGAGAAACGATGTACCTGTCCCTTCACAGCTACAGGCCACGGGAGTCACTGGTGAAAACTTTTTATCAATAATATCAGAATCAGCTGTCAACCTAAACTTTTTGTTCTGTGCAGGTCTTTTTCTGTCAAATAGCGATGCTTCAATTTCCAGTTTTTTTCTTGTCAGACACAATTTGCAAAAAGAAATTAGGTCTTGATGGAAAAATGAATTTTAATTTACTTAAATTAATTATAATAAGAAGGCACGTGAATTGAATATTAAAGTTAGTGAAGTATTTAGCTTGGACAATCAAAGACGTTGTTTGTTTGATTGGCTCGACCCAGCTCTTTTCTTTTTCTATTTGATCCATGCATCAATTCCATTATTTATGGAGACTAATTTAAACAAGGAAATCCGGATTCATCCCTTGAAACCAGGTTCGGCGTTCCTTTGATATCTATTTCATCGCTTCTTTCTATTCTTTGTTTTGTTTTTTAATTTAATTTTGTACCATGACTTATTTTCTTGCATTATTTTGACTAATTTTTTAAAGTTTTTTTTTTTTTTTTCTTTTTTCATATTTTATTTTTGGTAGCTTCTATTTGTTGAGCTTGTCGATGCTGCTTCATGAGTCAATTGTGCTATACTATTGTACTATACTTCGTAATTAAGAACGGCTTTCTCATTGCTCATCCCACAAGCTACCTGGTCGTATTTTTCGGTCTTTGTATCAGTCTCTCCGGGCATAACAGGTGGTGCTTCCCTAATGCACATTCCCGATTTAAGCCAATTTCTTGTCTTCTTTCGCCCTAGCTATTGACAAAGGTTTGTCTTTTCTTTTTTGCATTTCTGTTTTTGCTTGGTTTAATCTGGATGGCTGCTTACTGGCTAACCTTTTTGCTCTTAAATATACCTTCTTTGTTAGATTTTTCTTTGCCTCTTACTCTTACAGAACAATTGGAGGTCCAAGCCAAATACTTCCAAGACAAATTACCAAGAATCTCTCGGGTGACAGCTGATGTCAAACCGTATCGTAGAAGCACTTACGTAATCGACTATTTCGAGAGATGTCTGGGGGTTTTTTCTTGGTGTCCGGGTGTCTTTCGATGTCTCACAATTCGGCATTTTTTTAAGAAAAACAAACAAATTTTGAATCTCACCGATCCTTCTCGTTTTGTTTTGTTTTTTTTTGGCTGTTGCACGATTGTCTCCACCTTTCAAATAACCAAAATCATCCAATCCTAAAACAGCAACCGTTACTCAAACAACATCTTAACCTCCTGGAATAAGCTGCAAAGTTAGCACAAGCATCTATTCCAGTTCCAGGATCTATTCGTTGCTTTCCAAGGACTCACCCTTTTTGCCCTTTTTTCGGTTTTACGTACTTTTTTGCTCCCATCTTGTACTGCAAAATAAACTCATAAATTGTCAGTTGAAACCCAACCTGGCAGTTTATCTCTTGTTTTATTGCTGAATTTGTTGGTGCTTTTTTTGAATGATTATACTCTAATTATAGGTTGGACCATATCGGGTGTCACCTCCATTTATTGTTGTTATTAATAAACTATATCGAGGTGATGAGATTATATATCCAAGCTAGACACTTAACCACCACAACTTTACTTCGGTCCCAGTATTCTTCTTCATTCACGAACTGGAACCACCTTTTCAACCACTGGAATCTAAAGGGGCTGTCCAATAAGAAGAGGAAGAAGAAGAAAAAAGACAATAATAACTCGACTGACTTGGCCGTGGTTTCAAAAGCCACTAATCAGACCAATGTTTCGGTAAGTACAACAGTGGCACCCCCTATACCTACCATAAAGCCTCATGGCTATAAGAGATCAACTCATCCTACTTCTTTACCTTTGAATAAATTGTTCTCGGCCAAATTTCCCCTTTCTGTCGCTGAATCAGTCAAGGATTATTCTTTCAGAGCCAATCCGCTTAAATTTCAACATGATTTATTAGCTTTATTACCATTTTATCCGTATCCCGATTCACTCGGTAGATCAAGTGAAGTCATTCAAAGCGAGGTTAGTCCCGGTAAGTTCATTAACGAGTTTGTCATATATCCCAAAAATTATGATGCGGAAAACTACACCAGCTGTAATCACCTAATCATGATTCATGGCTACGGAGGAGGTCTCGGGTTTTTCTTGAAAAATTTCGATCAAATCTCAGTATTGGACGATTGGATAATCCACTCGATCGATTTATTAGGTTATGGTTGCTCTTCTCGTCCTCCTTTCAAAATTAAACTGGACGACTTAGACGGAGTAGAAGATTGGTTTCATGATTCTTTCCATCGCTGGTTGCAAATTCGTCAATTAGATTTACATCCCGATAAAAATTTGATCATGGCTCATTCCATGGGTGCATATCTCATGGCTACTTACGGTATCAAACGTGATCCTCATTTCTGTAATAAGTTGCTCATGGTGTCCCCCGGTGCAGTCTTAAAACATCGTAAACAAGTACCCGTGCCCAAATATTTTGCCAAGTTATGGGAACAAAATATCTCTCCCTTCACACTAGTGAGAAAAGCTGGTCCATTCGGTTCAAAATTGGTCAGTATGTGGTCATCTCGTCGTTTTGCCAATTTACCCATTAAAGAATCTCAATTATTACATCGCTATGCCTATGGTATTTTCCAAAGTCGTGGTTCGGGTGAATACATGCTTAATTATCTTTTGGCTCCAGGTGCTGATGCCAGACATCCGTTAATTGAGCGAGGTATTCATAAACTAAAGTGTAAATTATTATGGTGCTATGGGAAAGAAGATTGGATGGATAAAAAAGGCGGGGAGTTGGCTAGTAGTATAATTAATAACTTGAATAAAAACAATGACCTAAGTAAAGTGGTTGAAATTGAGGATTCGGGACACCATATTTACTTAGATAACACCAAAGCATTCAATAAATTGTTACTTGATGAAATGAAGGCATTCTCTGTATGAGTTTGACTCATTTGCTTTTTATGTCCGCTACGAATAAAAAAAAAAACCGAAAAGAAAAGAAAATAAAAAATTCATACTTCATTAGAATATCGAACTATCTCAATAGCTCTATTTAGAGATTAAAAAGTTTAAATATACAAAGTTTTTTTTCATGTTGCCAATATGTAATTGATATCATTGGGTTCATCCTCTGGTCCTTCAAAACCAACAATTATCAATTTCAAAGTAATGGGCAAGTTAGGATCAGTGACAATGATTTCATCATTAATCCCAATCAATTCTCGAACTTTTGTACTTAAGTTGGGTCTGGTTATTTCTTCTAAACTTGGCGGTTTCTGTAAGTAAAGATTCTTGGTTGCAGTTGATAAAGAAGGTTGTTTCATTTGAATCTCCTGTTTAGCAATAATATTATCAATTAAATTTTGTAACGTCCACCATTTGGTGACCGTGATTTTTTTGGTCTTATTTCCACATACAGAACAATTGGGTTTTTTACTATGAGCATACGTGTAGGTAAATATCGAATCGTCCCCCGAATACATCATATAATTGTCCAATATTGGATTACTATTAGTTAGTATTTTAAATGCTTCATTACAACAGGATGCGGCAATAATAGCATTCGTCGATGCAATGGCAGGTATGATATTCTTAACCACTCCTAAAGTTAATTGTTTAGTCACTCCACCAATATTGAATTCATGGGCTCGTTTCAATGCTAACTGATACATTAGTTCAACATCTTCAGGAATGTCAGCATCAAATCTATGATCCGGGTATCGATGGGGCCATTCTAATACACTAGCCCATTCAATACAATGCTCCGGTAATCGTGGAGTATTGGCAATCGTGCATACAGGATATGTCGTTTTGGGAGTCACCATATCTAAAGTACATTCATAACATGAGGTCATGGTTGGTAGAATGACCCTTGATTGACCTCGGAACCCTTCTGTACCTCCATCAATTAAAGGAATCAAATTATTCATCTCGTCATCAACAAACGAAACCAAGGTTGCATTTATCCATCTTCTGGCCTCCACGCTATCCAACCCACAAATAACAATATCAAATTGCTGGTAGTAACTGGGGGGTTTATCCTGAATCTTGCCAAATATGGCATTAATGTTCAAATTATCGTCTTTAATACGATGTTTAATGAAATTGGCTGCTGTTTCTGATTTGGGTTTCCCAATATCTTTAGGTCGAAATAAAAATTGTCTATTCAAATTCGATATATCAATGGTATCCATATCGATCACGTCTATGTTCTTGAACCCGGTAAGGGCAAGATTTTTCAATATTTCACATCCAAGTCCACCAGCTCCGATAACTAAGATCTTAGCCGTACTCAAAACATCAATGGCTGCACCTGCATCATACTCATCGGGAACCTCGTTGTAAGGACCAACCGTGTTTAAGATTGGTAAAATGGAGGATAAATTCCTTGAAGGCATGAGTTGCAATGATATTATCTGTATCTAATCTTAGTAGTAACCGATTCCTTCTTGTTATCTTCCCAATACTCCCGTGCTTACTTATGATTTTGATTTCTGTTTTTGCTCACTACAATAACTTTCCAGCTTTGGGCGTGCGCAAACAAACGCCATATTAAAAATGGTTGCGCAACATAAGCTAGTTCTTATAAATAAGTTAAGGAAATATATAATCTATACACCCGAATTTGGTGATTTATCTTCCTTGTTAGGGATAGATTTGGCATCTGGTTCACCAGGTGGTCGGCTGGGAATTTCTCCGGACCCGTAGCTGTTTTCCTTGTCTTTTCCTTCATCATCAACAGGAGAACTATAGTTGCAAAATGTTAGTACAATGAACAAATAAAGGGAACGAAAAAAGGAATAGAAATGGTATTAACAAACCGTTATTTATACATACTCTCTGTGTGGTCTCTTGCTATGAGGTCTTTGCGATGGTGGCAATCCTATCATTCTCTTGGAACCAACGGGTGTGCCTGGTGTGGGAGCTGTGTTTCTGTTTCTTGCTGTTGCAGCACCAGCAGGCACTGGGGCTGCAACTTGACTTGATCTTAGTGATTGTGAATATTCTGTCCTTTTGATAGGAACTGATTTATTGGGATCAACCGTTCTTCGTATACTCCGCGAAACAAACCTGGTGTTGTATGAGGGTAGATTAGCAACTTCTTCGGGTGATTGTTGTAAGATACCTGCTTGTTTAGCATTAACAAACGTGACTTGTTCTGGAATATCACCATTCCTTGGACCGTTGGTGTGGGGCCCGGTTCCGTTCTGGTCTGTTGGTTTATTAATGTTAGTATCATTGTTCACCGGAGTGGTAGATTTACTTATAACAGAAGGATCATCATAGTCTCCATTATGTTCGGTCTTGTGGCGGAGTTGGTTAAGTTCATACTCATCCATACCATCATTCATGTCTTGGTCTGGCATTTCGTCATCTTCAGCGGGCAAATCATCGCTGAAAATAAAGGAATCAAAATCGGCTAGATCATACGTCTTAGCAAGGTCTTCAGTATTCTTATTGTAAGGTTTGTTCCCATGAGTGCCAGGTGGTTTATGGTGGGCATGAGTGGGTTTGCTGGTAGCGATGGTATTATTCAGGGCCTTAGGCGGCCCTGGTTGATTTGGATGATTATTATTGTGATTATTGGATGTGGTGCGGGTGCTGGGTTCATCGGGTATATTGACTCGATTCGTGACTTGTTTCATGTTTTCTCGTTGTACAATAAGAGGATCTCTATGGAAATTGGAACCATTTAACTCGGGTGGGGGTAATTTAACTTTCTGAATCTTGGAAATAATAGTTTTATCATACAAACAATTACCCAAGACATTCCCGAAACATCTAAGACATCTTTTCAATCCATCCGTGAAAGCCTCCTTTTTACATTTTTCAAATGCCATGGCTTTACTCTTGGCATGGTCTATGTAACCATAACCAAAATCCTCATGAAATGTACCATCCTTAATGGTTATTCTAACCACCACAGAAAGACCCATTGAAAATCGTCCTGTATTACCATGGGTATCGAAAAAATCAACCTGTGTACTAATTAACTCGGAGCACCAGCCGTTAAAACCAAAAATTTCATTGGCCAAATTAAGAGCTTTCCAACCTTCAATGTACGACACGTTCTGACCACCGCCACCGGGACGGAAACTGACATATTCAGGTCCGAGGACTTTATTCAAGTGATTCTGGATACGCTCGTGCTCTTCCTCGGTGTATGGCACGGGCTGGAAAGGTTTTGAAGTGGATGGAAGATGTTGGTCTACCCTAGGGCGGGTATAATTGCTAGCTTGGGGTGGTGGACCAGACACGCGAGACGTGGTTGATGTTGGTATATTGGGACCAGGTCCATTAGACGGGTAGGCACTGCCGCCGTTCACATTATACTTGTTGCTTCCACCGTTCATTTCTTACCTCACGTTTTGCGGGACTTCGTAATAGTGTTTCAGCTGGAACTGGTTAAGTTATTCTAGTATCAACCTTGCCTTTGATAATGATCTTTTTTTTTGTTTACTTTACTTCAGCGCTCCACAAAAAAAAAAAAAAAAAAAAAAAAAAGAAGGGAAAAAATTAACGTGTCAGCCCAAGTTCTGTTTACATGAAGCAGCATAAACCTTCCATAACCGTTCAACAAGTGAAGGGTCTAATTAGTTGTGACGTTATAGGTGTCAGTGATAGCACTACGTGTGGGTAGAACTTGCAACTACAATGAATGAGTGCTTACTATGGCTGATGAGAAGCAAGATATGACCAAGGATCAAGGGCCATCCTGTTCTCCTAGAAAGAAGAGTATAAAGAATTCACCTCATTCTAGTCCCAGAAAGAAGGATATAAAAGATTCGCCCAGTCCCAGAAAGAACATTTCACATAGTGATTTCAATATGGGTCAAATGGAGAGGATTGAACAACAAGAGGATTTAGGTACCAACAACGACAGTGAAAAATCGCTTGATAAGGACGATTTAGTAGTGAAGAGAAAGACACGAACCGAGAAGGAAATAAACTCCCAGCAACGGTACCAGCAAATTGCCTCTTATAAATCGCTAGTGGCTAAAGAAGACCGAGAGAGACGCCATAGGTCTAGAAATCGAACCGGTGACTCTTCTAATCGTGGGAGTAGTCCTGCTGAGCCTATCCTACTTTTATCCAGTCCCAGTCCGTCTCCTCTGAACGAAGAGTCCCCCAGGAAGAAAAAACGGGTTAGCTTCGTAGCCTAGCCGGAGTGTTTGTAGCCTTAAACAAAGTGTCTACTTGTATGATAATCTACCATCTGTACCATAAAATTACATGAATTAATATTTATTAATATATCTAATATACACAGCCCAGGCTTTGGACTTGCCTGGACCTTTTTTATATAACAATAATCGATGACTTGGTATGGAGCTAAGTGTCCAAACTTGAAATAAGGGTGATATTATCACCTTTTAGTAGAATACGGCCTAGTTCTTCCTTAGCACCGTCCGCAGTCGACACTTCGACAGCATCATCAATCACAATATTCATAAACTCGTCAAAGCCTCTTATTTTGCCCTGTATTCTCAGCTGTGTTTGTTCGTATAGCCAAATGGTCACCGGTGACTGTTGTTGGAGGTACTTGAAAATCAAGTTTATAGGCGGAAGCATGCTCTTCTTCGCAGGTCTGTTGGCTGTGGATGACATGACTGGAAATTTATCGACACTGTGAGTCAAATTATAGCTTAACTGATGGAAGTGATGGCTGTATTTATCACCAATTTTCCTATCGAAACAAAAAGAGAAAGAAAGAAAAAAAAGCTGTAAGAGAAATTTTATCTTTGATGGTGGTTGGTTATGTGCAGGACGGTACTTACAATTATTGAAACTCTGACTGTTTTTGTAATGCTATTGCTACCAACTGATTAAGAAACAAGACCAACTGTATCAGAACCTTCCATATTGACTAGTGACCCACTGATGGATCAGCTGTGAGACTATTAGTCTGTTTATAGCTATAGTGCTGAAGGAATGAGGACATAAATCAAAGTCCTGTACATAACCACAACACGTCTCTCTCTGTTTTGATTTCGAATTTTCAACTACTTCAGCTCTTCAACAAGAACCCCACTGGATGGGGATATTTACATTAGAATAAAGATTCATAGAATAACACATACCTTACATCTGACCTTGCCCTGCTTTGCGACCAAATTTAGGTATTCTAGAGTATAGGATGGACCCATTACCGGAAAGTCTCAAGACACTTTTTAGCCAATTTCTCCAAGATGCAGCGATCGAACATACTAAGAAAGGTACCAAAATGGCCCTTGTTTATAACAGGGCACTTGAGAAAGTACGTCGACACGAGCAAGAAATAACCGAACCCAAGCAATTGAAGAAAATCCAGTTTATAGGAGAGAAGACTCTCCAGTTTCTTTGTAACAAGCTACGAGGATACTGTCAGCTGAATAACTATGAATTCCCGCCAGCTTTCCGAGAATTCAGCGCCGACGCAGGCACTGAGAAAAGAAAGAAAGACTTGGATGACGGTAATGAGGGTCCAGGACCGAAGAAACGTAAACGGGCAAATTATCTTCCTAGACGCCGAGCTGGATCTTGGGCGATATTAATTGCATTATACATTCGAGATAAACAACGGCGAGGTCTAAGAAAGGATGAAGTCGTGGCTACGGCTACTCCTTACTGTGATGCTTCTTTTAATGCTAATCCTGGAAGCAGTGCTTTTTATTCTGCATGGGATGGTATTAAGGTCTTGGTGAGTCGTGAGTATGTTAGTGTATCGGGATCTACTCCTAAGCTTTATTCTCTTACTGAGTCGGGCATATCATTGGCGCAGGTCATTATTGAGCAAGAGGGTATTTCCTCTTCGCCAATAAAGGACGCCCATCAAGATACTTCATTTGATAATGGACTTCGAGTCACCTCTGATAATTCATTCTCCTCACCTCAAACCAATAATATTTCCAATTCACAATTCCAGCACAACCAACCAAGTGATAGATCACCTTCACTATTTGTGCGTGATTTTTCCTCGCCCATAACAGCCAAAAACAGACTGGCAACAGAAGCCAACCAAGTCGGCACAAGCTCCCCAAGTTTATCACTCATTGAAACATCACCTATTCGGGCTTCTCAATTTCGGGTCCCACAAAAAGACAAGCCCACCAAAACCCACGAACCTCTTAAAACCCAAAGCATTAACATAGAATCATCGCCTATAAAATGGGGAAAGGAAAAAAATAATGACGCCCCCCAACTACCACGGGATCTGCAGGAAGTAACTATTGCACCATTGTCCTCGCCTATCCGTTCTGAATCCCACCTGTCTCATAATCATCATCATGATCGTGCTAATCGGGTATACGCAGATATTAATTATGAAATATGGGCGTCTACGGACTACGAAATTATGCCCATTATCGATAATCGAGAAATAAGATCATCGAAGGAACGTGATTTCTTCGAGACCAAGCTCGCAAATAATAATGTCAAATGTGACGTACGAGCACTTTCACTTGGTGACATAGTATGGATCGCTAGACATAAAAACACCAAAAGGGAAGTGGTGTTGGACTTTGTTTGTGAGAGGAAAAGAATGGATGATTTGGCGGCCTCTATCAAAGATGGTAGATTTCAAGAACAGAAAAGTCGATTGAAGAAATCAGGTGTGAGATATGTTTACTACCTAGTGGAAGAAACAACGGGTGATCGCAGTAATATTGAAATGATTGACTCTCTTAAAACTGCCATATCAATGACCATGACCGTTACCAATTTTTTCGTCCGTAAATTCAAAAACATTGAATTCACCATATCTTATCTTGCATCATTGACCAAAGTCATCCAGACTAAGTACATAGGTGAGAACAAAAGCTTGATTGTTCTTAAACCCAGATCAATTGAAAGTCAGGAGGAATTCAGCTCTCAACTCCACTTATTTCGAGAAAAATTCGAACGGAAAAGTTCCAACTATGCATGCGTACACCTATTTCCTTTATTCCAAGATGCTATGCCCAAGACAAGTATGATGACTGTGAAGGAGATCTTCATCCTCATGTTGATGACGTGCAAAGGGGTGTCGTTGGAAAAAGCACTGGTAGTCCAGAAACATTTCCAGACTCCTAGGAAACTTATCGAATTCTTTATATCCCATCAGGGTTCCTCGGAATCAGAAAAGAAGAACTTACTTTCAAATCTCTTTAAAAATGAGGTCGGGAACAAGAAACTCAATAAGGTTTCCCTGGAAAACATATATCTTGCATGGGGGAAACCATGATCGTATAGTAGTTTATTTTAATGCATGATGAGATTGTATATTCCTACGTTGTAGCCTATTCTTTTACTGAACCAATTTAATGGAATGGATTATTTCGCAATTTTCTCATAGTTTATACAAAAAGTTGGTTAATTTTTGCAGTCATTCCAGCACACTCTTTGTAATTGCCCACAATTAATGTATCCCAGGAAAATTGACTAACATCCAGTTAAGTGAGATTCAAGATTATAAACATCGGCTTAAATACATTATCGTACCAAGGATTACAGTTGGAAACTTTAAAAAACTCATATTTCATATGCACAGATTTTGCCGAGTGGTTTTTCTTTCTAACTCTATGAACTTTCTCTAAGGAAACGAAATTTTTCCAACCACCTCAATCAGCTTCTCTCCAATATACTTCATTTCAATCTGCCATTAAGTGGTTGGATATAAAGTAATATATGGAAACCAGATTGTCGTGGCAATACCAAGAAGTATAATTATCCTCACACTACTTTTTTTTTTTTTTTTTTCTCAATCAAAGCGTTGAAAAATATGAAAGATATTAGAACCGTCATTGGAATCAACTTGCTTGTCTTCCATTCAAATACGATTAATAGCAACGATGAAGAAGCGTACGATCAAATTCGGAGGAAAATCTGGTGTTTTACCCAAGGTTCGTCCAGTTTTCAAGCGTTTTCCTATAAGGCCTCCTACTGCAGCTGAACAAGCTGAGCTCGACAGTATAGAACAAGGTTATGCCGAAGGGGTCCCATTACCTAAGAAAAAAGGTTTCACCTTCACTCGTCAACCAGTCCAGAAACCGGTTGTCACTGTCGAAGAAAGAATCAAGCGAAATATCGAAGCCTATGCTCCTAAGGATGTGGATGAATCCAAGATGAGTCAAGATGAAGTATGGAAGCTTAAAAGAGACGAAATCAGACGTCAATTTTTAAAAGAAGCATATTTAACTGAAGCGAAAAGAATAGAAAAATTAGAGGAATTAAAAGCCAAGAGAGAAGAAAAGTCCAAGGCTAGCATCAAGAAAGATCAATCTGAAGATGAATCAGAAGCTTCACGTTTAACTTTACCCACCATCGATTCATACTTACAAGGCCCATTAATGAGAAATAGAACCCCGGATGAAGAAACCATATTGAGAGAACAAAGAACGTTGAACAGAAAGAATGACGAGCTCAAAGTGAAGGAAGCTAAAATTGCAAACTTATTAGACTTATATCATTCTGCAGCTAAATTCATCACTACTGAAGATGAACTCCACGAAGCTATTCATCAAGCATTTGAAATCGAAGTTGGCAGATTCGAATCTAACATCTCAGTCATCGACGAAAAACTCAAGAACGGTGGCAGTACCTACTCCAATCTTGAATACAGCTCTGGATTACTTCATGATCATGCTTTAGGTCAAATTAAGGGTAAGCCAGGTTTACAAGCTGTTAAAGACACCATTAGTGGTAGAGCCCAAAAATTAAGAAATGAAGCCGATCTCGCTACAGAAAACTCCTTTGAGTAGATCTCCTCCATTACACGATATATTTATCTCATCGATTTGTACATAGTTTAATATAAATTGCAATCTGTAAGAATCTATTCCGTAGAATTTATTTAGCCAAAACGAAAAAAAAACAAAAAAGTACGTGAGGAAAAAAGTGTGTGAGCAGAAAAAATGTTTTATAAAAAAAAAAAACAAAAGAAAAAAACAATCTCTTGAAGAAGTCATCTGAAATATCAACTTGGAAAGAGTCCGATTTTCATCCAACTATCTATTTAACCAGAAGCCAGAAACGGAGGATCTCAATTGCGTATCAATTAGCTAATCCATAGTTGTCATAAGATATGTCTGGAGCCAAAAGTATAAGAAGGATCACTTCATATCAATCTTACTTCGATAAAGTTTTAGCAAAACGATTGAAATATCTTAATAACATAAATGGATTATTGGCCGTCATAATATCCATAACACTTAACATCCCACATGGAGGTTTTTGGTGGAACTTATTGCTCACCTTGGTTGTGAGGGGTCCCTTGATATTCCTTGCCTTAGCATTCATAAAACTTCTGAGAGATTACAATAGTACAGTCCAACTATCACCCTATAAGACTTTGGGTCAACAAATATTTTATACCATTTTCTCTAGAAAAACGGTGGTTAATTTTTTGTTCTATGCCATTTCTTCATTTGTATTGGGAGCCATATATATTTACCAATTACCATTTGTCTACGATTATTACGTTTTGTCTAAAATTTACCAAGAAAGACCATCAATTAATGATGAATGGGTATACTATTGGTTTTATTCATTCTACATCGCCCTTATTTATACGGCCCAGCACTTAATTTTCCAACGTAACAGATTGAAGTTTCAGTATGGTGTGAACAAGATTAAGCCTGAAAGTGTATTTTTCAGCAGATTTCCTAAAGTATTCGGGAACACCGTGGGATTAAATGTCATAATCTCTTTAAGTGGCCCTGTCATTTATTTCTTGATAAGATCAATCATATACAAATTGAACTTACCACTTATCTTTATTTTTGGGTTGAATTCCACCATACCACCATTTCATGTTTCTCTCAAGACCTTATTGAACCTTTCATATTTGTCCTTCCACGTTATCTTCATTTGGGAAATTGTGAATCATGTTTACCATATTTATGCCACCATTGGATGTTTGGATGGTAGGAAACCAATTAGTACCTATAGTTCAGACCCTATCAATACCCTTCTTTCCGGATTACGTAACATCGATGATGATCATCAATTGAGTAGATTAACTGCATTTCAAGAATTGGCTTACATATCCACAACTAAAGATGCCGAGGGAGTTAAGTTAAGAACTGCCATTTATAATGCTCATTTCAAAGGTGGATTTGTTTGGCCAGCCATTTTGGATGAATGTGCCTTGGTGATTAAAGAAACCACTTCTCGTGTTAACTATAGAAGTAAGTCTGACTTGAAACTGTTACAGCAGAATCAGAGCATTCTTAAAGATGATGTTAATAATCTATTGAAAACTGATGATGATATTTTTGGTAATTCTTTTATACTGAGTCCAAGCCACCATTCCAGATCCAATGCCACAAGTTTAACTGGATCTCCAAGTTCTATTAAGAAGTATGATGATTCATCTTCAAAACCATCTAATGCATCAACTCATTCGGCAGCTACTGGAATAACTAATTCATTCATTTACAAATTTTTGAATTTACAAGTGTTTACACCGGTCAAGTCATTTTTGGCTACCAATTTAGATACTTCAGCACCATTGAAAAAAGCATCTAAGAATGGCCCATTGAATTCAATTGGTCAACTTATTTTTGATATCAAGTCAACGTATGACTCTTATCGCAAATCATTTCTTTCAACTGGAGCCGGGATTTTCTTTCGTATAACAATTCAAAGAGATGCCGACTCACGGGTGATTAATCCCGTAAATTACGGGAATGCAGTGATAACCGTGACCAACTTGTTAATTCACGCAATTGAAGAAGATAAAAACAATACCGTTAATAATAATCATATAAGTGAAGTTTTAAATATCTTGGAAAGACCAATCAGAGCCAGTTCCAACTATACTGATACATTACCCGCCTCCATATATTTATCACCTGAACAGAAAAGAGATCCCGTTAAGACTAAACAACACTTAATTGCATTATTACATGATTTAACCATGAATGAATTTTTCCGTGTTTGTGTTAAATATAATTATAAGTTGAATGATTTGGTTTTATCTTCAAGAGCCTTTAAATTGGCCAAATGGGTCATTGATGTTGCCATTGCTCAACAACAACAGCAAAACGAGGAAGCACAACGCAGTAAAGTCCCTAACGGTTCAAGGGTTTGAGCTTCAACACCGAGTTTCATTCTCATTTCTTGTATATTAGAAGCTTGAAAAAACTTGAAAAACATAAAAAAAGTCAAAAAGCCAAAAGAGCAAAAAAAGTGAAGCTAGCAGTTTCATGTTATCAAAAAGTGTATAAAGAATAAAGAAGCATTTTGAATTATTTCTCTAGCTATATTGCTAATATTTATTAATTATGATGTAAAAAATATTTCGTAATTGTAGATGTATTATAGATATTTATACTATATGTGTAAATAAGGGAAAAATTAATCTAGACATTATTGTTCCCATTATCATCATCACGTTTATGTTGTGGGTTTGGCAAATTATCCAACAAGACCGGTTTCAAGACTTGTTCATCAAATCTGGTAAACCATTTGGCGTGTTCTTCAGCACTAAGGAAAGCACCCAAAACCCCACTGGTGGTACTGTTTGCCATGGCCACTGCAGCGGCATGGGCTGCTTCCGGCGACGTGGTATCAATTGGAGCATTATTCAAGTTATGATGACCATTACCGGGTAAAAGATCATCAACATCACTGGTATTGTATTCATCGACATCATTATTAAGATCGGCAGTGGAACTGTTAACCGACGAGGTGACATCAAGCGGGTTTGCTTTGATTGAAGAAAGACTAACGTTGGAACCATTACGAGACCTGACGGTATCACCATCTGCGTACATGCTATTTTGATAACCTTGTCTTATGGGTGGAGTATTATTAATGGGGCCACCAAAACGTCTATTACCCATGATGATACTGGAGTTGATGTTAGTGGTACTATTATTATTGAGAGGTAATTGAGGAGCCTCGATATCGAATTCATCATCGGAATTATCATGTTCATCAATACAACCAATCTTAATACCCAAGATTTCCAACATGGAAGCGGTGGTACCCCCGAATAAGATGACCGTAAGAACAACCACGACCAACACGGTGGCTAATAAAGTCCATTTGGCATCACCTTGTAAACCCATAGCCAAAGCGACACCGACGGCCCCACGTAAACCGGCCCAAAAAATCATCATTTGATAAGAGTGACCAATTTCATCGGGTAATGATTGAGATGAGATTCCACCACTTGAAAGAGTACGATTATTAAATTTTTCGAATCTTGCTTTATACAAGAAATTAAGAAAGCGAGATAAGGGGAAAACGGCGGACCAACGAGCAATACAGATTGAGATGAAAGTAACGATGATGAGAAGGGGTTTGAAAACCAACTCCACCTCGGTGAAAAGAGAAAGTCCCAAGTAAATAAAGATGAAATTTTCTGAGAGTTGAGCTAATAATTGGAAAATATATTTGGTGGCAATTTGGGTTCTTCTTGACATATTGAAATAGGCGTAATGTTTTAAAGTGATACCACAGAAAAGTAAGGATACAATACCGGACATATGGGCACCATTGGAGAAGAAGTATGATTCATAGGCAAATAATAATACAAGACAAGTTTCAATTTGAGGGTATCTTCTAATATGAGAATGTTTTAGGATTAGAGCCACCAATATACCAATTAAGATTCCGATAATGGTGGAGATGGTGAAAGTCATTAAGAAGAGTCCAATACCTTCGAAAAATGATGAGAATTTGACGGGATGACCGTGGAATTTTTGACAAGTTTCGAACATAACAATGGAAATGGCATCATTTAAGAGTGATTCTCCAAAAATAATGGTATATAATTTAGGATCGACTTTATAGGCGTTGAAAATAGATAGGATGGTGACTGGATCTGTAGCGGAAAGAGTAGCACCGACTGCCAAAGCGTCAACAAATTCAAGATTAACACCATCTAGGCCAAGAGCGGTCCAGATATATAGAATGATACCCAAGACCAAAGCAGAGATGAAAGTGCCCGGTATGGCAAATGTAAGAATAGAACCCAAATTTCGGAAAAAATTAGCCTGATGTAATTCATAGCCTGAGTTTAGAATGATGGGAGGTAATAAGATATTGAAGAAATAACCCGAATTGAACTTGACGGCGTCCTGAATATAGTGACCGGGACTAACTCTGATGATAAGTCCCACAATCATTCCGTAGAAAATGGATAACACTGTTTCATGAATGGCCTTAATTCTTCGTTGTTGTAAGAAATAAGATGACCATAATGCAGAACATAATAAGAATAAAAGAATGAATAGGGCCCAGGACGAAAAAATCTCATTTTCTACTGGATTCGAGTCTTCCAAAGGATCTTCGTCCGGGGTAGATACATCGGGATCGGTATCTAGATCTTCATCTGGAACCGCTCTTTTTAGTAATTGTTTAGCGGCGAATATTACAAGACTAGGCATAACGGGGAGGTTGAGCTATGCAAATACAATGAAGTAGATAGATCAAGAAGTTGAAAAAGGAGAAGCTCTGGAATGGTTGAGCTGGTCAGTCGATGAACTAGTTGTGTTGGTATCTATTCGTATCTAATCAATAAATTGTCGATATATTGGATAAAACGGGTTAGAAGAGGAGTGAACAAAACTTAATAATAACGACAAAAAAAATAATAATCTCACAGGGGAAAATAACCGCCGATTCAGCCAATTGACAATAGCACCACCAGAATAACAAAGTTCAGGGTTTGATTGACGGGATGAGCAAGGTGCAATAGTGTATCCTGGATATACTCAGTATAGTTAAGTGATAAAGAAAAAATGGGTAAGGTATAAGAATCGAAAACAATCAAAATCGTTTTGGTGTTGTTATCGGATACGACAAGTAAAAAACAAACAAAGGAAAAATGAAAGGACCCGTAATATCGCGACACACCATTGAATGTGTCTGCAACCCACTCCACGACTATTCTATGACTGTTCCATGTCTACTCCACGACTACACTATGACTACACTATGGCTACTCTACGGCTACTCCACGACTACTCCATGACTAGTCTTCTATATGATCAGTTCATGTTGATTCATAGTAGTGCAATGGTGGGAAGTATTGACATGACAATGTCGCGCGCGACATTGTCGTCCGCACGATTACATAATCGGTGCGCGCACACTTTTTTAAGTTTTTTTTAAGTTTTTTTAGTTTCGACACGACCACAAAAACGGTAAAAACATTTTTGGATAAATTATAGCCATATTGATTTAGTTGTTTTGATCCCGTGATTTAGTTGTTTTGATCCCGTGGATCTAAAGCTTGCTGTCGCAAGCTGTCGCTCCAGCCGTTACTCGACATACAAGATGAACCAATGGTGGGAACCGTTGTGAATGGCACACGTGAAACGAGGAGGGGCAATTATCCAGTATCTGCATGTCATGGATGAACGGTCAGTATTCAAATTTCAAAATGTAGAATCAACGATTGAGGGAAAAAATAAAACAATAGAATAGAGGTAATTTTGCCAATACGAGATTCAGGAAAGCCAATCGAGCATTAACGATAATCGTCGAGTATTGTTACTGCTCGATTGATTTTCGTCACCCCTATTTGGCACCTGAGGCAGTCTAAGAAACAACAAGTAAGGGTAGACAACAGGTAAGGGTAGACAACAAGTAGGGTAGACAACAAGTAAGGGTAGTGACAACAGGTGGGAGCCCGTGGTGCATGGGTCGCCAAGTAAGTAGATAGCTGGCTGACTGTTAAAGGGCATGCCTCCGCTATAATAGGAACGAAAATTTCTTTTTGCCTGATTTCTTTTCTTTTTTTCCGTTTGTTTGTTTTTCGCACGGTTTTCCTCTATTTTTTTGTATTTTTGGTTTCTTTTTCCACATCTCGAGGCTGTCAAAACGCTAAAAAAAGAAATGAGCCACTTTAAATGATGAAATAACAAAACAAACACCATAGTCAGTCGTGGTCAACGGGGAGAATAAGATTAAAAAATAACAGTCAGGGTGGAATAATAATAGGAAGCACGAAAGAACGAAAAAATAAAAAAGTGAAAAGTATACCGTACCAGTGTTGCACTGCTCTTCTCGTCCCATCATAGGTTTATTCTTTCGTAGCTCCTGGCTCATACATATATATTTAACCCTTCATCTTTGTTTTCCCTTACTTTGTTTTTCCATTACTTTGCTTTATTTTGCTTTACTTTGTTTTTCACGCTATCTTCTTTACTTTGTTTTTCACGCTACTTTGTTTTTCACGTTACCTTGCTTTATTTTGTTTATTGACACCTATCAACAGGTTAACAGCACAGTCGACCAAGCCACAACCGTCGATCAAACCATCTGTCACAGCCTAGTCTCCTGGCATATATATAGTGGTATCGTTCTACTGCCAAGTCAAGATGATATCGGCTCCGCCAAGCATAGAAGATATCAAAAGTATGAATGGGGTCGGATTAGGGAGTATCAAATCGTCTCAACTAAATCGTAATTTATCATCCACCAGAATCAATCTTTTCCATGCTCAACGAATACAACGTCAGGAAAAACACCACCGTCAGCATGCCGATATCCCGTACCAACTACCTTTATCACCCCCTTTGTCGAATGACAGCACTCCTACCAAAGAACGCGATTCATTCTTATCGTTCCAAACAAGACTGGCTCAGCAATCAAGTCCTTGGTATCTTAACTGGATTCCTCCCATAAATGCCAAAATCGTCATATTATGCTTCAATTGGTACCTATTTTCCATCATCTCCAATAATTCAACCAAGATGATTCTTTCTCAGTACCAGTACCCCATTACCCTCACTCAATGTCAGTTCTTATTAAATGCCATGTTTTGTGCTTGCTTAATCACTCTTCTCATCATCAATCCAAACTATACCCGGTATTTCCCCGAAGGTTCCATCCCTCGACTCGCCAGTATCAACCATTCTCTCATCAAATTTGTCACTCCCAACTCCCCGGTAATCCTCACCACTTTACCCATGGGAGCATTCCAATTCATCGGCCATATCACCAGTCATAAAGCCACCAGTCTTATCCCGGTATCTTTGGTCCACACCATAAAATCATTATCCCCCATCACCACCGTATTCATCTACCGAATTTTTTTCGGCCAAAAATATAGTTACACCACTTATCTCACCTTGATTCCCCTAATGGCCGGGATCATGATCACCTGTTATAAACCTTCTAATAATCACCATGTTTATTTAACGGGACTCATTTATGCATTCATCTCCATGTTGATCTTTGTTAATCAAAACATCTTCGCCAAAAAAAAATTAACCATCACCAAGAAAGATCAATTACCTAGTCATAACCAAGACCAATCACAACCGGTTAAATTTGATAAATTAACCATTCTTTTCTACTGTTCTCTGATTGGGTTTATGTTCACCTTACCCTTATATATTTTACTGGAATATCAGAACGAATCCCTTTCATTACTTGAATTGAATCAACCATTATCATTGATGATCCTCTTAAACGGGGCTCTGCATTTCATCCAGTCTCTTATTGCATTTCAACTCTTGGGATTGGTATCTCCCATCAATTACTCCATCGCCAATATCATGAAACGTATTATTATCATATTGTTTGCCTTCATTTGGGAAAATAATGCTTCTTTCTCCGGCAGACAGGGTTATGGGATCCTATTAACCATTGGCGGTTTATACTGTTATGATAGATGGGGCAGTCGTGGGTCGTCCCAAAATTAGTCCGTTGTACATACAAAATGCATTTATCCTTGTAAGATTATTCACTCTTATCCTTGTAGATTATTCGTTTGCAAGACAATCGTGCTCTGTTCCCGCATATGCAATAAACTATAATAATACTGCTTGTTTCCAACAACATTCCTACTCTAAGAGTTATTCAATTAGATGCTGGTGATTATTCAAGCCTATTTGTGTCACATGACTAGCGGAGGAGGTGGAGGTGGAGGAGGCCGGAATAGGTGTAAAAAAAATCACATTTAACTAGGAGCGCTCCGCACAAAAAAATTTTCCTGTTTCCCTCTTTCCTGTCAACCCCGGGGGAAAGGACCAAAAAATTATCAATACTATATTGATCCAACGAAAAAAAAAAAAAAACAACAAACAACAATCACTACTACTACACTTCTTTCCATCAGATCTATACATAATTGGGAAATGACTACGTTATCACCACCAGCACCCGTGATTGAGAAGAAACCAATCAATTTCTCCAATATTTTATTGGGGGCCGGTCTTAATATGGCCGAGGTTACCAGTTTGGGTCAACCATTAGAAGTGATTAAAACCACCATGGCTGCTAATCGACAACTCACTATTTTCCAAGCGGGAAAATTGGTGTGGTCACGTGGTGGGTTATTTGGTTTTTATCAGGGACTTATTCCTTGGGCCTGGATTGAAGCTTCCACCAAGGGGGCCGTTTTACTTTTCGTGTCGGCAGAAGCAGAGTATCAGTTTAAAAAATTAGGAGCCAGTAATTTTGTCTCTGGTATGGGGGGTGGTATTTCTGGTGGGTTGGCCCAAGCCTATTTAACCATGGGGTTTTGTACTTGTATGAAAACGGTGGAAATCACCCGTTCCAAACAAGCAGCCACCACCGGAGTTCCTCAACAAACCAGTTTCCAAGTTTTCCAAGATATTTATAAACGTGAAGGTATCAGAGGGATCAATAAGGGGGTCAATGCGGTTGCCATTAGACAAATGACCAATTGGGGATCTCGTTTTGGATTGTCGAGATTGGCCGAAGAAGCTATTCGTAAATTGACCAATAAGCTGGAACACGATAAGTTAAGTGCGGTAGAAAAAATTGCTTCATCGGTGATTGGGGGTGGGTTATCTGCCTGGAACCAACCCATTGAAGTTATCAGAGTTGAAATGCAATCGAAAACTAATGATCCAAATAGACCCAAGAAATTGGGGGTCGGTAGTGCATTTGCCTATATTTATAAAAATAATGGTATCAAAGGATTGTATCGTGGTGTCACTCCCAGAATTGGTTTGGGAGTTTGGCAAACTGTGTTTATGGTTGCATTTGGTGATATTTTCAAGAAATTGCTTAATGCTGACGGAAGTGGACATTAAAAATCTATATAGTTAAATAACGCCTCAAGGACCCTGCAAAATAAAACAAAGAGAAAAAAAAAAGAAAAGAACAGAAAAAAGAAGACAATCAATTATTGTAGCAATCATCAACATACATAAACTAAATTTGTATATCGCTTTCAAATTGTTAATTCATTAGCGTAGCTTCACTGATAAGGCGATCAGCACCACTGATATCCTGTACCTTAATGAAATTTATCAGGAAGCCACTCCATTTTAAACCCACATGAAAATCTAAGTTCCTTTAGAGATGTTTAAGCGAGAAATCGATCACAAACTCGGATCTAACGACAGACCGGTCGCACCCAAGGGGCACCCAAAGCACCGGCCACGTGATGCCGGTGGTACCCACTGGCCCCAGTTCCGACGGCGGTGCCGGCCGAACGTTGACGCATATCGTCAATAACTGAAATTGGACGACAGTTGGCTTCACCCCCAACATTTGGCTAAATTAATTAGGTTGGCTTTGTGATGAAGGGACTGTGATGAAGGGATTTATGATGAAGGCATTTGTGGTGAAGGGATTTGTGATGAAGGGATTGTTATGAAAGGATTGTGATGAAAGAATTTGTGATGAAAGGATTTGTGATGAAAGGATTTGTGATTGATGAAGGGATGAATTGATGGGCAAGGCAAGGATTTATTCAAACAATATCGTTAATAATATCTTTCAAAAGAAAGAAAACAATTAACAAACAAAATCGAAATCGTCTCTTTGTTCTTAGACTATTGTTTTTACTTGCTACTCTGACACCATTTTTCCCGATGGTTGAACAACACAGTGTAGTAAGCACTCCCCAATTGGGAGTGGTAATTAAACGTAATGGGGCGTCCTATTGTTACAGCAAAATTTTTAGTGCCATGCCATACCTAATCTTAACCACCTCCCTCCCACGGGCAGATACCTACATCACCACAGTAAACCGCATTTGCACGGTGCTACCGTCTCCCCATGTTTTTATACCCTATTTGAACTGAGAGCTAACCCTTGGTTGTTCCTTTTTTCCATTTTGGAGCCATATGAAAAAAAAAAAAAAAAATAATAATATTCAAATAAAGAGTGAGGTGTACCGGACTAATTCATCACCCGAGGATAACAAGCGCATGCTGTTTAACCAATTGAAGTTTAAACTCCCCTCTCTATCCCTTCCTACGAGCTGATATCGATGGACTTGGTTATCTGATTCAAGGAGTTGTCAGGTCGTTTCTTTTTCCAATTCTTGCATTCTGTTTTTTGTTCTTTTTAATCCACCATACTTTCCTTTTCTTGACTCTTTTCTTTTCTTTTTTTTTTTTTTTTTTTTTGTTTCTTTAGGCTTTTTTATTTTTCTTCACCGGAAAAGCCTAAATTTCTTTTTTTCCAGTTATTTTTTTCAAACCTTCTTTTTTCTTTTTTTGATTTGTTAGTGCGTTTTTCCATTTTATTTGCATAAAAAGAAACAGTAGACCAAACTCAGATAGCCTCTAATTGGGCAAATCATCCAATGGAACTATGAGGGGAGGAAGTTTGCTATGGAGATACTGGTATCATGGGGAGATAGTACATAAAGTGTAAAGAATATGATGGAAACGTACGCAAACGTACGAAAACAGTAGTCTGCGTGTTGCGTTATAAAAAATTAAGTATTGATTTCCCAAAAAAAAAAAAAGAACAAGAAAAGCTTTTTTTTTTTTTTTTTTTTTTTTTTTTTTGGCTTTGGTTTTGGGTTCTCTGCTCTTATAAAATGTCAGCGGTTTCGTCTTCTTTTTCATTAGCTGATATGAGGTGATTTTACCTGTTTTCAGCTCTTCTCCCTGTTTATCACGACTAGTCATCAATGTCCCGTCAAGCTAGTGCTGCCACATCCAGTGGTGTTACCAAGAGTACCACCACCGCTCAAGTTCAAAAAAGAGGTAACGTTGCCTCGTTTTCCAGTGTTCCAAGTGCCACTGCCATCGACACGTATGGTAATGTTTTTGAAGCTCCTGATTACTCGATCAAGGAAATCTTGCAAGCCATTCCCGCCCACTGCTACGAAAGAAGGGTTTTTGAATCGTTGTACTACGTGGCCAGAGATTTCTTCTGGATTGGCTTGTTTGCGTTTGTGGCCAATAACTACATCCACTTGATTCCTTACGCTCCGCTTAGATTTGCTGCCTGGACCGCCTATACCATTGTGCAAGGGTTGTTTGGGACTGGTGTTTGGGTTCTTGCTCACGAATGTGGCCATCAAGCATTTAGTGACTTTGGTTGGGTTAATGATTCGGTTGGTTTTGTGCTTCATTCGTTACTTTTGGTGCCTTATTTCTCCTGGAAGTACAGTCACGGCAAACATCACAAGGCCACCGGTCACATGGATCGTGATATGGTGTTTGTCCCTAAAACCAAGTCGGAGTTCTTGGCTGCCAGAGGTGTTGATGATATTGATGATTTGATTGGGGATTCTCCAATTTATACCTTGTATACTTTGATGGCCCAACAATTGGCCGGTTGGATCATGTATTTAACCACCAATGCTTCTGCCAAAGAACGTTCCGATAAATCAGCCTGGGAAAAATGTCATTATAACCCTCACTCTATCATTTTTGAAAAAAGAGACTATTGGTATGTCATCTTGTCCGATATTGGTATTTTGGCTCAAACTTTCCTCTTGTACACTTGTTACCAAAAATTCGGAGGATTCAAATTGTTGGTTAACTACGTTATTCCCTACCTTTTTGTAAACCACTGGTTGGTGTTTATCACTTTCTTACAACATTCTGATATCAGTATGCCTCATTATGAAGCTCATCAATGGAATTTCGCTCGTGGTGCTGCTGCCACCATTGACCGTGAATTTGGTTTCGTGGGTTGGTTCATCTTCCACGACATCATTGAAACTCACGTTTTACATCACTACGTCTCCAGAATTCCTTTCTACAACGCTAGAGAAGCCAGTGCTGCCATTCAAAAAGTCATGGGCAATCACTACCAACATTCTGATGAAAATATGTTTAAGACTTTATGGAAAGCCGGTAGAATCTGTCAATACGTTGATGGTGATAACGGGGTCTTGATGTACAGAAATATCAATGGCCAAGGTATTGGTACCAAACTTAAATAAGTCCTCATGTAGAACATGGGATCATTATAAATTTTTCACTTTATTAGTTTGTATTTTTTTTTCTTTTCTTTTCTTTTACGTCTATTTTTTTCTTCTCCCTCTTAAATCATAGATTAAATACACGTCTAATATTCTTTCAGGGAAGAGCTCTATAATTGTATATTTATATTTCTATACGTTCTAATTGATAAAGGGTATCCAGGTTTTGGTTCGTTGCTTATATTGCTTGTAATTGGGGAAGAAATCCACCAAGAAACTCTCTTCAAACTCGATACGTTCATGGAAAAACCACCAAAGCTTATAAGATCCCCCAATAAGTACAACCACGTTCCCAAGCCATAATTGTAGCCCGACAAACCACCACCAAAAGCCAAAATAGCTGGGATGTCTAAGCCAACGGTAGATCCCGTGCGTGATTAACACATGTTTCTTCTCGTCGTGTTGCCGTTGAATATAATGATTGAACGATTCTTGCGCTGTGTACATGGCCAAGGATCGAACAATTTGTCCCGTGATCCCCACCATAAGTCCTACCCAGTGTACGGGCCAATAACTAGTGGTGGTAAATATTCTCCATACCCCATATTCAATTACGCTCGCGATATACACCAAGTGTAAATCCCGATCAGTCATTATAAATGAATCATCATCGGTCTGCGAGTTGTTGAATAAGCACGTACTCATGAATTCCATGTAGTGGAAAACACACAACATGATCACGAATATTCCTAGGTCACCATAACATGACCACCATCTCACAACCAAACATGCATTGATCAGAATAATTATTCCTAAGAACAACGCTTTATTGGCCACCAAGGCTAGATTGACTTTGGTAGGATCGTACTGAGCGTATCGTGATCGCACCTCGCTCATGATATGGGGGTATCTGGTGTAGGTGGAATAGAAAAGTGATTGGATCCAGTAAATATGTTGACGTATCGACAACCGTTACTTTGATAACTTTTTTTTTTTTTTTTTTTTTTTTTCATCTCGCGTAAATATTTTGCAGAAGAAATTCAAGGATGGTTTTAATCAGTGAGTTCATTGAACAATTGGAATGACTTACAAGCAGGAAGTGAACTCGCTTCATGAAATTGCGATAGTATCACTTGTGCTTGGTGTGGTACTGGGAAGCTGTGGGTATATTTTATTCCTGGAATGGTCTAACAAACCATTTTTCATTTATATCGTTAGTCTATGCATTTTCCACATTAATGAATTTGATAGCACGGCCCGGTACAATGCCAGCAAAGTGACCTCCCGCCTGTTTCTAATATACGGACAAGGAGGGAGCAAAGAGTACTGGCTAATCCAATTGCTTAGTGTGTGGGAATTTTTCATCATGACCCGGGTTAAACTCGTAGGTTCTTTTTTGCACCGAAGTCATCATTTTTTACTGACTAATGTTATATTAGGGGTTGTGATAACGATTATTGGGGTTGTGATAAGACGACTAGCGATCAGAACGTGCGGAGCCTCTTTCAATCATTATATCGAGACTGAAGTCAGTGACAGGACACCCAGGTTGATCACACATGGAATTTACGGATGGACTCGACATCCGAGTTATTTGGGATTTTGGTTACTTGTGGTGGGACTGCAAATTTTACTACAAAATTGGATAAGCTTATTGATATGTGTGATCATCTTGAATCGATTTTTCAAGGCTCGAATTCGGTTCGAAGAATGGTTTTTAGTCAATCGTATTTACGGGGACGAATATCTCCAGTATCGAGAACGAGTTGGAGTTTGGATCCCTCTTATTTGAACTACAAAAAAGAAAAACAAAAAAAAACAAGCAATAACGAAAAGAAACAATATATCATAACTAAACTTACAAACTTTTATTCATAAATCTTCTTCTGGTGAAAGCCAACCAGTATTTACTAGGAATATTTTCATCATCAGCATAAATTCTTTTCAATAAACGATCGGCCAATTCTTGTCTAAATTGTTGTAAATAGGATCTTAACAAGTCAGCTTCATTTTTATTGGCGGCTGGTTGATACAATGCATTCAAGGGGAACCCAATATCTCCTGGTAATGCAAATGAATCGAGGGATAAATTATTTAATATACGAATGGCTTCACGATAAGTAATTCTGGGGTTTAATTTGGACAAACAGTCACTAACAAACAAAATACCATAAATCAATAAACGATCGGCAGGTCCTTTGATATCAAAGTTCTTAAAGAAAGAATTGGCTCTAAATAAATCCAATGTTTCTTCAATTATATCATAATCTTGTTGTGGTGGATACAGGGGGCCCCTATATTTGGTATGAATTGGTAATAACACCAAGTTCCCAATTAATCTATTTTCACTCGATTGTTCGGTTAGAAATGTGGAATGATAGGCTGGCATTATGTAATGTGGAGTTATTGCTTCAATCGTTCATGTTTACTACATACTTGTTAATTTATGAACCTGTTTTTGTTAATGCGAATGACAAAATCACCAACAAGACTTATCAAAACGACCTGGCTTATGTAAGCGCAAGAAGTCTGGTGCACGGGCCCATAGCCCCAATGTCGCCAATGTCGCTACTAAAAGGGGAAGATATCACAGTACCATACCTGATATACCGGAGGAAAGATATAGAATTGTAGACCCGTAGGCTAGTGGCTGACTCTATGAGTAAGGTAGGAGCCATTGGGGTCGACCAATTCGATGCCGCCGCAGCCGAACCCAAGCTCAGTGAACGACATTGTACAGTGAAAGTGAGACACTTATCCGATTTGGGGTAATTAGTTACCCAGATCAACCATTGGCTTAAACTACCAATTGAAACAGGAACCAACGCCAGTTACCAGTTTAAGCTACTACAGGTGACTTTAATTGAGTTCATCTAGACACGCTCAATCGTCCGCCTCTTCTTGTCAGCGCTTTTCTTAGTGCTTTTGCTTTTTCTTCGGCGCTCTTTATTCTTTATTTCTTTAGTGTAACATTCTATTTTTCACCAGGATCAACCGGTGCATCAATCAGACCATGGCCCTTTTGGGACTGTAATCCGTAAATTCATCCACCCCTCGGACACAAACAAAAATACGTTGTTAACTCGATCATTGAGTTTCACCATTCTGTGATTCTTCACCAGGAAATTTTCACTCACACAAAAAAAAAAAAAAAAAAAAAAAAAAGACAACGAGAAATTATAGCGCAAAAGTACTTTACACATTTAATTTTTGTTGATTGCACTTTCATTCAACCACCTTGACTATTATATTTAGAGCTGTGATTTAGTCAGCATTAATTAATTCATCTCATCTGAGTTCACGATTACCTAAAATAATATAACCGCTGGTTTCTCGTTTCGTTTCGGTTTGCTACGTTTCGTCTACAATCTCAACCCCGTCATTCTCTAATTTTTTTTTTTTTTTTTTTTTTTTTTTTTGTTTTTGTTTTATTTCAGTTTTTTTTTTTTTTTCTCTTCTGAATCCATCATAAGATTAGACAACTCAGCTAACTTCGCTTTGTTTGGTTGATTGACCATTTACTAATAGTATTATTGTTGTCTAACGCTTCTAGTTATTTTGCTATTTTTATATTTATTTTTATTTTTATTTTTATTTTATTTTTATTATTATTATTTTTTTTTTTTCGTTCTCTTTTTCTCTGCCTCTATTTTTTTTTTTTTCCTTTATTCCTTCGTTTGAATTTTGAGGTGGTCCATAATTAGTGATTATTTCGTTTATCTTTTGTTTGATTGTCATTTTCAATCTATTCATCCGTTTGTCTTCTTGTTATACAGCGGCGTCGTTTTCATCTGATTCTTGTTTGTTTTTTCCCTCTTTGCTGACGTTCACGACAGCTGGTCATTTCATTTGTCAATACCATTTGTCAATACCATTTGTCAATACTGTTTGTCAATACTGTTTGTCAATCTCATTTGTCAATATTTGTCATCTTGTATCCATTTGACAATTCAAAACGTCGTTTCCCGCTGAATCATAACCAAGTGCTGTCTACCCTGAAATTTTGAACAATTTCCACTGTTAAAGACACTTTTCAAAGCCAGGGATTCAATCATTCGACGTTGACTCGATTTCGTGGACAACTTGTACATTACATTGTTTAATTCAATCGTCGCCCGCATTTGGCGTTGTTGATTATTACTCTTACCACGTTTGGCTCTGCATTTGGTGACCCATTCCTTTCTAATTCTTTAATTGTTTACCATTTTCTAACCTGAATATCGTTAAATAATCTTGATCAGAATGTCTTACCCTAATCAAAGAAGAAATAATAACATACCGGCCCATCTATTGCCGCAGTCATTACTAGATCCTCGAGGCACCGTGTCGGATCAACCTCAATCAGGATACAATGCAGATGATATCAACAATGATCCCAAGTTTGCTCAGTCTCAGCTGCAACCACAACAACAACAACAACAACGACAACAACAACAACCACCACAACAACAGATACAACCTGACCAAAAGTACCCGTTGCAACAACAGTCCTCAATCCAACCTCAACAATCTCAGCCAGGCTATCCCGTCTACTCAAATCCACAAAATGGGTTTCTGAATGAACAATTATATGGTCAATCGGCCAAAAATGGATCTGCTCTGTCATTATCTTACGACAATTCATCTTATCCTACTTACAGACGAACTGATAGCTATAATTCTCAGGATCCTGGCCGTACTAATAATTTACCTTATCCTGTAACTTCCAGAACCGATAGCTTTGGGGATCAACAACAACAAATGCGCCGTGCTGTTCCTAGAGGTCAACCTCAACCGTATCCTTATCAGCCTCAACAACTTCAACAACAACACCAACAGTATCCTTATCCACAACAGCAGCAACAACTGGATCAGCCGCAATATCCTTACCCACCTCAGCAACAACATCCCCATTCGTTGGAAAATGGTAGACGTATTGTTTCTTCCCCCAGTGTTCCCCACTATAATTCGTACTCATTTGCTAATAATGCCACCCCCAACAACTATCCAGCCAACAATGCCAATGACTCAAGAACAAAATCGTTATCTTCAACCTCATTAAGATATAATCAATCGGGCCAGCAACCCATGCCTCAAGGTAATTATCCACCGGGTCAAGTTCAAAGAATGCAATCCATCCCTCAAGGTCAGCCTCAACCTCAAATACTGTCGCAACAACAGCAACAGACTCCACAGCAACAGCAACAGCAACAATCTCAGTCATACCAAAATCATAGACCTAACTCAAGTAGCAGTAGCTCCAGTACATCATCCCAGCATACTTTTTCCCTTACTTCATCTAAATCAAGATCATTTAGTTCATTGGGTAAATTATCATCGTCATTATCCACAAAAAAATATAATTCTTCGGCATCTTTACAACAAAAATCTGATCGTAACCCCTCTTCAGCATCAATCAGTTCCGCCAAAACCGTGGTTCAGGCTCCTAAAAGACCCATTGTTTATCCTGCATTACTATCCCGTGTTGCCAAAGTTTTCAAAGAATCTGTCATTTTATCCATCAATACTAAGGATGGTTTGGAATATCATGACACTTTCACTGGGAAGATGGCGGTGGATATCTTATGTAAAATCATCAGAACTAATGATCGTAATTTGGCATTATTATTGGGTCGTTCTTTAGATGCTCAAAAATTTTTCCGTGATGTTACTTATAACCATCGATTAAGAGATTCAATTAATGAAGTTTATGCGTTTAATCATATATATAGTGATGTTGAATTTTTCCAAGATGAATTTAATAATGGTAATTCACTGAAACATGGTTCAATTGGTGAAAATAGTAATACTCAATTACAACAACTAATTCAACAGAATTTATTGTCTCAACAATTACCTTCTCATACTACTACTGGGTATCCACCAGCTCCTGCTACTCCATTAGGGATGTCCGGCTCTTATGATGGTAGTAATACTTCTTTGTCAAATATGAGTTATCAGGGCCAACAACAACAACAGCCACCAGTGCCACCATCACAACAAAATGCTAGCGCTGCTACTGGTGTTAATGGGGTTTTCTCCATTTTAACTGACTGTTACTCACCTACTTGTAGTAGAAATAAACTATGCTACTCGATTGCATGTCCAAGAAGATTGGAACAACAGGCTAGACTTAATTTGAAACCTCAAGGTGGATTACAAAGAGCAGTTTCTAGATTATCCTTACATGATAATGAAACTACCAAGACTTTATGGCATGAAACCGTTCCTCAATCAATTTTAGATCAATTAGATAAGAAAGAAAAAATGAGACAAGAATTAATTTATGAATTCATCTATACTGAACGTGACTATGTGAAAGATTTAGAGTTCATGACTGATTTCTACATTATGCCATTACGAAATCCTGCTAATAATATTATACCTGAACGTGAACGTGAGGCTTTCATTAGAACCGTTTTTGGTGGTGTTAGTGATTTACTTAGATTGGCTAAAGCCATGAGTGAAGCATTAACTAAAAGACAACAACAACAAAAACCCGTTATTGAAACATTTGCTGATGTGTTTTTAGATTATGTGGGTAATTTCGACCCATTCATCAAGTATTCCGGTAATAAGGTGTTTGCTAGTTTTGAACATGAAAGACAACAACAGGTTAATATGAAATATGCCCGATTCTTAGATGCTATTGAAAAGAAGCCCGAATCAAGAAAACAAGATTTATCATCATTTTTGATTAAAGGTGTTCAAAGACCCGCAAGATATCAATTATTATTGAGTGGTATTATTAAGAATACTAAGGAAGAATCTTCAGATTATAAGAATTTATTAAAGGCTAAAGAAAAGATTGAAAAAGTGTTGGTGAAAATTAATATTCAAACTGGTGAAAGTACCGATCGTCATAAGATCATGGTGTTGCATAGATTATTGGGTAAACAAACATTGGAAGAACGTTTCAACTTCAAATTATCCTATAATAATCGAATCATTTATCAGGTTACTTTAAATCGTAAAAGAGATAATGAAAAGATTGACTTATATCTTTTCGAGCATGCTCTTTTATTGGTGAAGCATAAGATCCAGAACAAACGAGAGGTTCATAAAGTATTTGAAAAACCAATTTATTTACCATTACTTTTCGTTAATAGTGGGTATGATATCCCCACGGTAAGATCGGTATTGAACTATCGTATTGATGGATCTATAGTGTCTGATACTGGATTGAAAAATAGAACTGAATCCTCATCTAACTATATCAATGCCGTTAGTGGATCAGCTCCCAAATTACAGATTAATTTCTTGGGGTTAGGTAAGAGTCAAGTACATGCCACGTTATTTGCTGATGACGTAACCAATCAAAACCAAGTATTACAACAAGTTTATACTCAACAGAAGAAATTGATTGAAAAATACGATATTTTTTCATTATCGAAATATGAAACTAGACGATTCCACGGCAATAATAAAATTAATTGTGCCGTTCCTTGTTATGGGGGGAAAAAATTGTTATATGGGACCGACTCTGGTGTTTGGGTTTCAACCGTGCGGTCGATTAGTGCTACCTCTAATGAAAAAATTTGTTCCGATCCAACCTTGGTGATTAGTAAACTATACGTTAGTCAAATTGAAGTATTGGTTGAGTATTCCAAATTATTAATTTTAAGTGACAAATCCTTATATGAATTTGATTTATCATGTACTGATTCATTGGATCATATGAAAAATACCCGATCAGGGAAATTAATTTTGAATCACGTTTCATTTTTCAAGACGGGTATTTGTGATGGGAGATTATTAGTTTGTGCCGTGAAGACAGGTAATACTCATTCCATCAGTATTGTGGAACCCACCAATCCATTTGATCAACGGAACAATAAGAATAAAAACAAAAAATCCTATGATATACGAGAAATTGTGTTTTCATCGGATCCAGTGTCGATTTCATTCTTAAAGACCAAGCTTTGTATTGGATGTACCAAAGGGTTCGAGATTCTTTCCTTAGAGGCTGGTAAGAAGGAGTCGATTTTAGATGAAGCCGATCCTTCCCTTGATTTTGCTACACAACGAGAAAGTGTGACCCCGTTGGCCATTCATAGATTGGATACCAATTTCTTATTGAGTTATAGTGAATTTTCCTTCTTGATTAATGGGAATGGTTGGAGAACCAATCATGATTGGGGGATTTTCTGGGAAGGGAACCCACAGAACATTGCTTTATTCTACCCTTATTTATTGGCATTTGAATCAACGTTTATTGAGATTCGTGACTTGGAGTCCACCACGTTGTTGAGGGCCTTGGTTGGGGAAAACATTCGATTCTTACATCTGAATGAGCACGAAGCATTGTACGCATGTGAAGAGAACGGATACGATATTATCGTATCGATTGATTTCTTGAACTTGAAGCCAAAGGCAAAAGTCCCCATTAAGTAATTTACTATGTTTAATTGCACATTTCATAATATACCTTTATATTTTTGTAATCTTGTTAATCTTGTAAGGAAGTATTTTGCAGCTGGACCAAATGGAGAAATAGTCGGGCCGGACATCCGTGCACCACTTGTTGTGTTTTTTTCGACGAAGCAGAATTTCACACTACACACCAAAGATGGACACCAAGCATCAACAACAATGCGCGTTTCTGAGCAACAACAAAAACTACGAAAAGTGAAGTGAAATAAACAAGGTAAAAAGATTTTTCCTCGAATTTATAGTGGTTCTTTTCTTTTTAAATCCAAGCAACCAACGAGTCCAGGATGTCCGCTGCGATTTTTGATACGTTCAAGACGTTGAATACGTACCCCGTGATTGAATATGGGTTACCTAGCATTGAAAGACCATTTGGGGTTCATTTATGGCCAATTTTCAGTTATTTTTTTGAGAAGGTAGTTGGATACCCGGCTGAAAAATTTGAATTTGTTCATCACAAGACGTTTATGGCTAATGGATGGCATGCTATTGGGGTTATTGTTGTTTATTATGTGATTATTTTTGGCGGTCGTCATTTACTGGCCAAATTAAAAGTACCTGCTTTAAAATTGAATTTCTTGTTCCAGTTGCATAATTTGATTTTAACCAGTGTTTCATTGGTTTTGTTATTATTGATTGTGGAACAAATCTTACCGATCTATTATCATCAAGGTCTCTTCTACGCCATTTGTGATGAAGGAGCATTTGCCCCCAAATTAATCACGTTATATTACTTGAATTACTTGACCAAATATTTGGAATTGATCGATACCGTTTTTCTTGTTTTAAAGAAGAAGAAGTTGTTGTTCTTGCACACTTATCATCATGGGGCCACTGCTTTATTATGTTACACCCAATTGACTGGTTCAACTTCGGTTGAATGGGTGCCCATTTCGCTTAATTTAGCAGTTCATGTGGTTATGTATTGGTACTACTTTTTAAGTGCTAGAGGTATTAGAGTATGGTGGAAAGAATGGGTTACTAGATTCCAAATCATTCAATTTGTCTTGGATTTAATCTTTGTTTATTTTGCCACTTATACTCACTATGCTTTTGCTTACTTCCCCAGTTTACCTCATATTGGTAATTGTTACGGTAGTGAATTGGCTGCATTTTATGGATACTTGATTTTGTCCAGTTATTTGGTTTTGTTTATTTCTTTCTACCTTAAAGTTTACAGTAGTAAGAAATCAACTCCTGAAGCTAAAAAATCCAGAAAAGCATAAACAATAGAATCATCACATCTACTTACACTGTCTACAGATGTACTCTTTATAATTTAATAATTCAATTTCTATTCTCAAGATGTAGACAAAAACATTAACGCTAGACACACGCTAGACAATAGACTATAGACAAATACTGGCAAACACTTCCAGCATTAGACTAAGACTTTACAGTAGCGAATGCTAGGTAGACTCGACTGACAGCGAATCTAGGCAGACTAGACACTAGACTAAGACGGACCAACTGACTAGGCCAAAAGATCACTGAGCCAGAAATACTGACTAAGCCAGAAAAGATACTAGATTGTGGCCTACCGAGGGACTAGAGTACACTAGTACCATACTAGGATAGATCTTAGACTAGACCTAGACTAACAAACTGGATTAGACTAGACTAACTAGACCAACAAACTGGATTAGACTAGACTATTACTACCACTAGACTATTACTAACCACTAGACCAATAGAGCCAGTAGTGGACTGGTAGATGTGGCTTACCGTATTCTATTAATATACTATAGTATACTATGAAATATAACAGTACTGTTTAGTACTGAAACATGCTATAATGAAATATAGCTAGAATTGTATACCATAATACACTCTAATGAAATAGCAACTGTATACTATACACTATAATGAAATTTAGTGCTATAATGAAACATACTATAGTGAAATGGCAATAACAGTATACTATACACTATAATGGAATATAGCAATACTATATAATGCAATTTAACTATAAGAAATGTAGTACTTAGTAGTAATTGGTACTTAGTAATACTATAAGAAATTAGTATTATATGAGATATAGTAAAATGAGTTATGACAGTATACCATAATAGCATGCTATAATGAAGCAATTTAACGAAATGTAGTACTAGTACTTAGTAGTCTTAAGTACTAAGTAGTACTATAATGTGATATGTACTATAATGAAATGCTATAATGAAATATAGCAGTGCACAGTATACTATAATGAAATTTAGTTCTATGAGCTTTGAAAAATAACAGTATACTACAATATAATATAATGGAATATAGTAATATGAAATACAGTACATAGAATACAATGAGAACACTATAATGAATTAGTGCTATAATGTATTACATAATGAATTAGTGCTATAATGTATTATGTAATGAATAGTGCTATAATGAATAGTGCTATAATGTATTAATGTGTATAGTACTATAATGAATAGTGCTATATATTATACTGCTATAACGTAATATGCTATAAGAAATATAATGAAATAGTGTGTACTACAGTATACAAGAAGTGAAAGTTACTAAGCTGTAGTCATTACGTCACAAACACAAATAGGAGAATAGGAGTACTTACACAAATACAACAATTGTAAGTGTCAACCCCAAAGACCATGATGCTCATATCGACATCGTACTATAGTACGATAGTACTATATAGCACGATATAGCACGATAGTCTATATGGCAGCCTATATAGTCTCTGGGCTAGTCCATATAGCCTATGTGGTAGTCTATCGTCGTACGGATAGTGCTTAGTGCTATATAACAGGACCGGCTGGAGGATGTGCCGACAGATATCCGGGGATGACGACGCAACCCTAACCGGTACAAAAACATACGGCCGAAATCTGCGGGAACCGCCGGATTGCAAACCCCATGCGTGGTGCACGGGCGTGCAGCCCTGGAAGGGAAGTAAACATCCAACAAATTGGTTCCGAAATTTGCTGTTCAAAATCCGCCAGCAAAAAAGAAAAAAAAAAAAGAGAAGTTTAAGAAAAAAAAAAGAAATAAGAAAAATACGATGGTCTTTGTTTGTGCCCCAAAATTCACCCTGAAAATTTTTACCTGCTTACCCCTATTCCCAATAAGAAAGACCTTCAAGAATACGGCTGAGAATAATCTGTCTCGGGCCCCACGGCAGTCCAAAACAGTACCCCTATTAGACTAGCTATCGACTAGACTAGCTAGACTAGTCGAAGACTAGTCGATGGGACCAGTCTAGCGTAGTCGACCACTCTGGCAGACTGGATAGTAGATAGTAGATAGACTAGAGACCAGATGGCAGAGACTTGATGGCAGAGATTAATTCCTATGTCCTACGGCCTAAGGTTAGGCAATCCCGGTAATAAAGACCGTCAGCCGTATGACGCCAAAAGAAATGGCTTCCAGCGTTTCCGATTAGTGGCGGTAAGTGTCATCGGTGGAAATTTGGCTGCGACATTGGCATTGTCGGTTGTTTTTTTATCCGGAGCCATATTTCACATATATATATAAATATATATATATATAAATATATATATATATATATATCTGTTTATGAACAGAATCTGGATAGTCCATATTGTTCATTAAGGATGGGTTCTTATTTATTACCGGTTCAGCCTGTACAAGGCAGTAGCTACAAATTACCTTCGATTCATTCCTTACTGTTGGAATTACCCAGCATTCTTTCATTGCCTCATTCGTACCCCATCAATAATGCCACCACCACCCCCAATAACCACCCAACCCTTCTATTGCCTTCTGACGACACCAAAAGTTACGTTTCGCCCATATCTTCGCCCCCTCGCATTCCGTCCACATCCTCCTCCACATCTTCATCAAGTGGGTTCACCCACTTGATCAACGCTGCATCCCACGCCCACACCACGTCGCCCACCCTTGCTCCTTCGCCCATTCCTTCTCGCTCGCGGTCGCTGAGTGACCCCACCAGCCATCAGATTATTAAGCAAGAATCGGTCGCTGCAGAGGCAGCGGCTGCACCCGCAGCCGCAGCCGCAGCCGCGCCAGTTCTGGTGCCCGCACCTCCCACTTTCTCGCCGCGAGAACACCTGGCCTCGCCAGACCCATCTCCTTCCGTGGTGGACATTGCTAAATCCTCCTCCTCCTCCTCCTCCTCCTCGACCAAATACTGGAAACCTCGCAAAAAGAGACAATGCCCCGAGTGTAAGTTGTTCTTCTCCAATTTGGCCACCCACAAATCGACTCATCTCAAACCCACCTCGCGCCCCCATATTTGCAAATACTGCAATCGAGGTTTTGCTCGACCCAACGATCTCTTCCGCCATGTAAAATGCCACTGGAAAGAAATCGGGTCCGATAAAGGCCAATTCAAGTGTCCGTTCAAAAATCATCCTACCGGTGACTACTGCTGTCATTCAAGTGGTATCTTCAGTCGTTGCGATACTTTTAAAAATCATTTAAAAGCAATCCACTTCCAATACCCCAATGGTACCAAGAAAGACCAACGTACCAAAGTTGCCGGTGAATGTAGAATGTGCCATGAATCGTTTGCCAACGTAGACGACTGGTTGGTCAATCACGTTGAAAAAAATCGCTGTAAGTTTGGTAATGAATTCAAAAAAAATTAATGATTGCATATATATTGTATACTACTATGAAAAACTTTAACTATAATATCTTAAACAGTTGTAGTGGCTCCGCCGTACGGATGCCGGGGATTATCATGACAGCCGACGCGAGATCCGGACTTAGCGTGTGTGCCGACGGATTGGCCGGCGGATGGACCAAACCCACCAGCAAAACACCCGTACACACCAGTGCTTCCAATCGTCCTCGGCATTTAAGTAAGTACAATTTAATGAAAAATCAACTACTCCTCTACTCCTCTGTAGAAATGTCCAAGCTCAGCGTGGTGGTGGCCATTTTGGCCATTCTTAACTACAAGTCGATCCCGTTCTCGTACTTGGTTCGGTTCTACTACCGGATCGTGATCAATTTGGTGCTTCCTCGATTCAGATACTTGCAAAATGGGAAGAACAATACATTTGGCATTACCGGTCAACCAGAAACCAGTACCAATGAAGGTGATTCACACCTTGATTTGTTCACCTATACCACGGCGAAAACCTACGTTTCTCCATTGGAAATAGACATGTACTTGCATAAATCAAACTCTACTTACTTGGTCGATTTAGACATTGCTAGAACTGATTTGATCACCAAAGTGTTCCAGAAAATTTTTTATCAAACGTTTGATAATGAAACGGGGGAATTCAAATCTTCGGGGAAAATTAGTAACTTCCCCTATATTCCCGTGGCCTCAATTCAGTGTGTTTTCAAAAAAGAACTAACCGTGTTTCAACGTTACCAAATTAAATCAAAAGTTTTGGCCTGGGATAATAAATGGTTGTTTGTCTTGTCTAAATTCGTCATCCCGGTGGCTCCTGGTAAAGAAAAATTATGTTGTTTGGGAATCACCAAATACGTTTTCAAGAAAAATGGTAGAATCACCTTGAGACCAATTGAATTAATCAAATCGTGTGGTTTATACAATGAGCAAGTGGAGCAAGAAAATCTCATCAATTATAAATTAGTGCAATACATGAGCTCCACCGATGATCTCGAAGATGTGGCTTCCAAATTCGGTCACATCATTTAGACTCTTATAAATCTTTAATATATATTTATTTATTTTTAATATACAGACTAGACTATGCTTAAGCCAAGCCAAATCCTTCGTGTCCTTCGGTGATGGCTAATAATAATGATCCTCGTAATGTTTCATACGTTTCATACGCTGGTAAATCAATTTGATTGAAACAGGTATGTGATGATGGTAATCGATCCGTGGTCCCATAATCACGATGAATGCTAAATTTACACGTCCCATTGGCTCCACTCAATTCTTTAAATCCATTGAGTGGCACTTTCGACGTACCGGTAGCAAATTGTAATAATTTGGCTCGTTCTTCGTTATCAAATGATTTAACGGCTCGCCAAAACCACTGGATCTGTATCGATGAAGGAGAATAATTATTATACGTCGAATTGTTCTTCCAATCATCAACGCTGATATCGGGTAATCCACTAATTAACAATTCCAATTCTTGCTCATCGAATATCGAGACCAAATCTTTAGGAATAATTTCGTGGAATCCAGTAATGAAATTTTCCATCTGTTCCGTCACCGACGTGGTTAATCGGTATTCAACCACCAATTTAACGTATTCATTCTTGTTTTCTTCAGTAACGGGGATGTTTCTCCCATCGGGAATCAAATCAATAATCTTATGTTCTCCATAATCATCGGTTTCAACCAGGAAATCTTCTGTAATAACATCAGTAATGTCATTTTCAAGCATCCACATCAATGATTTGAAATATTCCAAATCTAAATTCTCCATATCTTTCAAAGATACTTGTTTACCCAAAATTCGCTTATAAACGGCTCGACTGAAATGACAGTCCAAATAACTTCCATCATAAATCGCTTTCCCAATGATTCTTCCAATAAATTTGAAAAATGATAAATGTTCAGGATTAATATATGAAGTCCTATTAGGATGGAATGTGGTCTCATCCGAAGCAATAGGAGTAAACAAAGCATAGTCGGGATTGAACATTTGTCTCGATAAAACTTGATACCATTCTCGTGTTACCCCACCAGCATCAATCCCAGACTCTCCTTTGAAATTAATTTCAAGTTTGGAGTCCCGGAACTCATCTCGTGATTTAAAAAATAACGCCCGGTATGAATCTAAAAACACTTGGTCACGACGAATATTAATGGATAACTTGTTATTCTCATTCTTACTCTGGTGTAATTGTCGATCAAAGAAATTCTTCTTATTATCAAATTCTAACACTCGAGGGTTTCTTACCAACATTCCAAATGGGCCACTCATTAAATTAGGATTGGTACGAACCATATGGTTCAAAATCTTCTTATGCTCATCAGTGAATGAAAAGAATAAGCTCTCAATTGGTTCATTCTTAAAATCAATCTTCTTAGCTTCATACTTAACCACATCTCGTATTTGTAGCTCCTTGACTTTACTATGCTTACAAACCACCATAAGCGCTTCAATTAAAGGTAACAATGCACTGGCTATGTTGGCCATACCTTGTTTCTCTTCCAATACTCTCAAACAGTCACTTAAAGCATCCCATAAAGTACCCAAAGCTAACCTCTTATATAACCCGGTTAATTCTTCAATCTCATCAATACTCATACGTCTATAAGCAAGCAGTTGTGGTTTTTCTCGCGTAGATTCCTCCTCATCTTCTTCTTCTTCAATAGCATCTTCATCGCCCACTTCACCTTCTTTATCCTTTTCCTTCTCCTTTTCTTTGGACTCAAACATATAGTCCAAAGCAGTGAGAATACGAAGCAATTTGGCTTGTTCAGAACTAGATGCACTAAACTTGGTAAATGACTTACTTTCAGAACTATAATCCTTGGCATTGCTCAATTCCTTCGTTAAAACTTTCAAATCATTAATAATTGTTTGACCCAAGTTTGTTGCTTGATCAGAAAGTTCAATACTGAAAACTCGTTGGGCATTAGGTAAAATCGATAAGCTTTGCATAGCACTAATAGCCCTTCTGAAAGTATGGTTGGGACAATCATTAGAAGTTAAAATCTTAATCAATTGCCTATAGTTATGGTCAGGGATAACGGGTGAGGCAAAGGGTGGAAGTGCCTCGTTATTCTTGGATTTATGCAATGTTTGTAATGGTCTGGTGGCAATATGTAGAACACGAGCCAAAATATCAATAAATAATTGTTCATCTCTAACCAAACTATTATCAAGTAACCTCAATAAGTAATTAATAGGATATCTATCTTCTTTGCCTAAAGAAAGTTTGGCTTTATTCTTCTTGTTGAAACTATTCTTGGCCACAAACGTATTTTCATGCTCAGTTAAAAGGTAGTAACGCATATGGGTATTACGTTCGACCAAATAATGTATTGCTTCAATCACTTGAGTACCTACCACAATAGGAGTAGAGCCAATAGGATAATGTCCTTTACCACTGCTATGGGTCGAATTGCTCTTGGAATTATTACCAGTTGCTAATGAGGCTCTAATGGAAATTTGGTGATATAATTTTTCAATCAGACGTTGATTATGAAGACCATCTTGAAGAATACCAATTAATAGATTCATAACTTCAATTCGAGTTTGCTTACTAGAACATAATGCAAGTAAAGTATGGTGGATATGGTCTCTTTCACTGGCTGGTTGGTGGATGAATAACGTTTTTACTAATGCCGCAACACCAGGACGCTCAATCAATGGCGTAAAGAATACCTTCTTGGATTTTTTATTGCCAGTAGCGGTACTAGTTGAATTACTAGAAGCAGCTGGGGGCCTTGATCTTGAGAAAAATGAAGGAGTTGGAATACCAAAGGGTGAAACTTCTTCTTCATCTTCGAGCTCAACGCTATCATCTTCATCTTCTTCGTCTTCTTCGTCTTCTTCACCGCCACCAAATCTCATATCCTCATCGAATGCAGAAAACCGTCTTGCCATCGATTCTTGTTGTAGAATTTCTTCTCGAATTTGCTCAGGAAGTGCATCAAGGAAGTCGGGATCAATCTCACGAGCATCGGTACCGGTGTTGGTGGCGTTTTCACGTCTTTCACGGACATGTTGAGTGAAAACCTCCTCACGCATATCATCCGGTAAAGCTTCAAAAAATTCTGGGTCAATATCAGTTCCACCAATATCAACTTCACGGTCGCCAATACGAACCATGACAGGTTGATGAGTGCTAGTGGTCTCAATATTGTTGGCAGCTGCTGCAGCTGCTGCTTCTTCTCTTTGTTTTGCCTCTTCTTCACGTTTCTTACGTTCTTCCTCTTCCTTTTTCCTTAACTTTTCAGCTTTTTCTTTACGCGCATTTTCCAATTCTTGTTTTCTCTTCTTGTAGTGGTAAAGACTATCGTCAGCAACTCGGTTGAAAATACTGGGGAAAACACTCAATAACCTTTCCTTTTTCAATGAAAGGAAAAACATATTAAGAAGTTCATCCCAACGTTCTTTCGTAGATTTGACGTACATACTACTCAATGGATCGTTAACGTCATTTTTACTTCTACTTCCCAGTAAAAAGTCTAAAGCAGCATTTTCGAATCTTGGAATTCCAGCCTGTCTGTCTCCAGCACCACCGATCTGAATAGAGCCTCTTAAAAGATGATAATCATCATTTGCGGTACTGAATAATCCTCCGAATAAAGAAGCGATATTAGGTCTGCCCATAGCAGGTCTTAACGCATCGAAGAATGAGGTAGCCAAGTCACGGGCACGCCTTCTAGAAGTAGGGAAGTCACCCGCATGTTCAAGGTCTTCTTCGATTTCAGAATCGTCTTCACTCATGGCATCAGCTGGATCTTCTTCAGTCGTTGGCTCGAGAGATCCATTTCGATTTCTGCGCATACGCATAACCATGAGACTTTGATCGCCTTCATCTTCAACATCATCATCGACTTCACTCTCACCTTCATTCGAAGATTCGTCACCTCGTTCAAAGGCTTCAATCCAACCATCTAATTCATCCTCATCATATTCACTAGCTTCATCATCTTCACCTTCGTCCTCCTCATCAAATTCATCCAGACTTTCTGTATCATAGTCATTTTCAGACTGTGAATGTGCTGAACCACCATGTGAATGAATATCTAACTCGTCAATTATTTCAATATCACCATCTTCCTCTTGAGAATAGTCTTCGACTCCATCGGCATTATCCAAGTCGCTGTCACCGTATCCATCATCAATTACTTCATCATCCTCCATTTCTGAATCTAAGTCTGATCCACTTTCATCATCAGAAATTTCCTCACCAGACATTAAGACTTCCAATGGTCCTTCCTCATCATAATAATCCATTTCTTCTTCTTCGCTGTCAAAATCAACATCGTACATTCCTAAAGTTGAATTTTTGAATAAATCTGGAGTTTCGTCCTTATCGTCAACATCTTCTGGAACAATATCTTCATCCTCTTTATCTCCCTGATATTCTGCTCTAAATAAATCCTGGAACTCTGTTTTTACTTTACTGATATGATTGAGAGGTTTTAATCCTGATCTAATTACTCTTTTGATGCTAGGGAAATTAAGATCGAACTCAGAAATGATTGATGTGATTTGAGTTGGGATTTGTTTATCGATTAAAGCTTTTGCGATAAAATAAGGATCGTACTTGGTGGCATTCTTATTTAAAAGAGGGCCAGATAGTTCACGGAATTTAGGATTCAAGAGCGACGAAGTCAATTCAAATAAATCGAGTAACTTACCGTAACGTACAGTACCTATTTGAGGCAAAGTGGCAGTTTCTTTTAAAGTCTTCAGAAGTACATCCACATAGAACTTTCGAATAATGGCAATATCAACGTCTTCCTTGTTATGATCAGCGACTTTGTTCTGATCAAGAACTGGTGTTGATAGTAATGCCAAGTTCAAAAGTTTTGTAAGCGAGGAAATAGCATTTCTTCTTTCATACTCAGTACCACTTGAATTAACAAGATAGCGAGTGGGAATTAACTGATGAATCAAGAAGTTCAATGCAGTTGAGCGCGGTTTAAGTTTATCCTCACTATTCTGTTTCTTAGAATATGTCAAGAATTCAAGCTTCGATTGCTTATAAGAACCAACAAGTTCAGTTATAGTCTTTAAGAGGAAGCATGCGTATGCGAAGTTGGAATTTTTCATCAATGTTAATAGATCGTTGTCCTTCTTCTTATCCTTCTCATTTTGGTTCTTTTCTTCTTCTTTCATTGACTCAGGATCGGAAACCCAGTCTTTCTTACTCACCTCCATCAACTCGGTCACGAGAATATGGATGATACCAGTAGATTCGGGTGCACTTTTGGGTGCTTGAGAGGAAACATCAATATCTTGGTCCTCAGGTGCAATTTCCATTTCAATATCTTCTTCTCTGTCTTCATTTGGCTCTTTCTTTGGGGTGTCCTCCAGTTTATCGTTATCTTCTTTTAAGACCACATTCAAATTCCCGACGACTAAACGGCTACCGTCGTAATTATGAAATCTTGCGAGATCTGAGAAAACTTCAACAAAAAGTTCTGGGTCTCTATGAATAAGCAGATTGGACATGGAAATAAAGATTGGTACACTAACTTTCTTACCTCTGTTAACAAGAAGGTTGGTTATTTCAGCAGAAAACAAAGTTCTCAAAACATCCTTAGTTTCAAAGCATGTTCTAATGAGCACAGTTATCACCCTTTGGTAAGGTTCGAATAAATGACGCTCACCAGAGATAAACTTCTGATTTAAGAGGATAAGATCTTTCAACAAGGAAGATTTTGTGATCCTACTGATATACTTAGATTCTTTTGCAAATAGTATTAAAAGTTTGGCCAATCCTATAGCTGACTTAACTTCAGAAACGTCCTCAATTTTCATAATTGCTTCAAATATGGACTCCATAGTCTCATCATCAAATGTGTGTGGTTGGGGTTCAACAAAATTGAGCGACTCTTCAGTCTCTTCCGGGTTAGGGATTCCACGGTAGCTCATCATTTGAGCAATAACATGTAACCCATACGCAAAATAGTCTAAATTAACATTTTGTGGGCAGGTCTTAATTTCAGTCAAGAAAAATGAGTTGAACTTGTCAAAGATATTAGACCTATCACTTATAGTAGATTCATCCCGTAAGAGTGAACATAACAAATGAATAGTAGCCCCAAGTCCTTCTTCATTTTTTGATTTTGAGAGATCAATTATGTAATCAACGACATCTAAAAGGGTGGCATCTAAATCAGATGTAATGAACTTGAACATCGATGCAATGTCTTCAGCACTTTTCGGAAATAAGCCCACAATTTTGATCCAGTTCTCTTGAAACTGTTTAGCTTCGCTGAAACGATGCTTTGTAAGTTGGGCCGATGCATGATCATCATGAATTGTGGGTAAAAAGGAGCGACCAGAATCAACAATATCTTTCTGAAGTTTTTTCCATTCTTGCTCGGATATCCCACTCTCAGTGCAATTTGGCCAATCTGAGGTCGGAATATCATCGAGATTATGAATGTGTTTGAAAAGATGAAGAGCTTGGAAGATTGTTAAACCGCTTGATGTTAAAAACTGAGTCTGTGCTATTGGAGGAGAGACGTTGTCGACGGTTAAAGGAATAAAAATATCCGAGTGAAGCTCCTGATTCGAAGACCAAACCATTTTGAAAATTGATACTAATTGACTGATCACAACTGAAGGTACATTACTGGGGTGTAAATCGCTGCTTATTTCAAAAAGTGTAGATTGACTGCCAACTGTATCAATCAATAACTCAACAGCCTCAAGTCTCGTTTCCACTAGTATAGTTGGAATTAACTGAGTGTCAGTTCCACGCGAATAACCATTGTGAAAGAAAAGGCTGCCACCTGGTAACTTAGTAAAAGAATCAAGATTAGTAACTTTCGCAAATATAGTCAAGATTTGATTCAATGCATTTCTTAATATACTTGAGTCTTCAGCACTGACATAACTGAGATCCTCGGTTCTTTTGACATCTTCAGGGTCCAAAGCAAGTAACTTAACCCATAGTTCACGAGCTAAAGACCTTAAACATGAAAAGAACTTTTGCTCAATCAAAGCGATCACCAATGAGATTTGAACAAGATCTCTAGCTCTTTCTTTTTGCAAAATAACAGTAGAAAATATATTCATCATAATCAAAATATAGTTTGGTTTAATTTTCATGTCAACATCGGCTTTGAGGGCATCTGTCATAGACTGTGCAAGCATTCTGGTGATAACTACAGCTTGCTTTCTATAGCGAACCTGACTATAATCCTGTCTTTTCATCATACAAACGCGACCAATAGAAGCAAAAACTGTAGCAATATGGTTCTGGATACGATAAGTGAGAAATCGAATTTGTAACGTATTCTTGAATTTGGCAAGTGTAATGTCTTGCTTTTCTTGAATATCTGGCTTTTCTGTGAAGACTTGCAAAGGTATGTAAGAATTATTTGTCTCCCACACTGGTGCAGTCTTTTTGGCAATTGGACTGGGCAAATTGGAACGAATGAGAATTTCTTCCTGGACGCATCTTTGTAAAACCAAAGATAAGTTCACTGTCAGTTCTGAATCTTCTGCACAAAAATATTCAGATATTTGATGGTATCTCTCGTGAAACATAAGAGCCTGATTAATATAAATCTCGGTTAATGTATACAAAATGGTATTGAGTTTGTTGAATTCCTGGAGAAAACGGGTACCCTCTTCGGGATGGTCAACAAATTTAGAAAAGTAAGATTCTTTAGTGTTGTCATGATGCATAAATGATTGAAGTTGTGGATCTTTTAATTGGTCACATAAGATAGAGAATAAAACCGGAAAACCGTAATCTCTATCTTCTTCATCAAAGTACTTCAAAACTCCCATCAAACTGGACACCCCATTGGATGTGGTATAATCGAAAGGAGCATTTTTCAAAGTTAAGAAAGCAGCCCAAGCTTCAAAACTGATTTTTTCGATGGCTTCATTCCCCCATTGTCCGCTATCCTGCAATAATCCACCAAGGAAAAAGAAAAAGTTATCAAGGATATAGGCCATATCAGAAGTTTCCCAGACATCGATGTCTTTGGTATCTAGTGGTTCATCTGAAGGTTCTTCTGATGGGTCTTCATCTGAGCTTTTATACAAGGATCCTTTTGGTGAGTGATAAAATTGAAGTGAATCAAGCCTTTCATCACTAAACTTGGCGATTCTTTTCAATACGGAAATAACTTCATCCATGATAATAGGCTTCAAAGAAGAGTAGTGCCTACCTAATTCATCAAAAGAACATCCTAAGTTTGTAGACATATCTGATCTGACTAACTCCTTAGCATGCTCCAAAACGAAGAACGACTCAAAAAATTTAGAGATGGCTCCTTTTTCAATGACCTTTTTCAAACCTTCATTATTCAAGCAAATTGCCCCCAAAACTTCTGGTAATGACATCAACAAGTCACTGGATGGAATGAATAAAGTGTCATAATTGTTCAAAACAGTATCAATGACATCAGCTTCGTTTAAAATTGAAAAAGCGGTAGGTTCATTATGAATAATATAAAATACCGCATCGATGGTGGAAGATAAAATAAGTGGTCCAAACACTTTTGGGTTCACAATAACCTTGTTGAAACTTTGTAATATGGAAGAATCGAACAAATTTCTTAAAATGTCACCAGATTCGGATTGTATAAGATGAGATACAAGTTTCATCAAGTTTCTAATATAGTTTGCTTGTCTGAAAGTGATACTATAGTAAACTAATGCTTTTTGAGGGGGTCCTCCACCGTAATTTGGATTTTGCAAAGCAAAATCAACTTCGTAATTGACAGTGTTTATTAATTTATTGAAACCATCGTTGGCCACAAAATCACTGAATGACTCAGGAGAGGCATTCAAGTAAATGGTAATTAAATGTACAGCAGCAGAACATGTCCATCTGTATTTAGATCTTGTATCTAGAAACAACATCAAATCCTTCAAGATACCACCGGCGGTTAACCTTGGTGTTGAAGACTTGAAATCTATCAAATTACCCAACATGTTGAAAAAATGAATGTAACCTTTTTCAAAGATATCCTCATCCTCATCTCGGACTTTCTTATGGATATGTCTGATAATTTGGAACAAGGTTCCGTGGTTTACATTCCCACCCATGCATCTTATTATATCATTTCCCCAAACTCGCTTCATGGAAATGCATTCTAAAGCCTTGATAGCTCCAAAGTAAACGTCTCTAGGGACAACATCTGAATTTTCTGGATGAACAAGGTCCACTAGGAAGCTGAAAATATAAGGTTCAGCTTCGAAAAATCTTGAGTCAGTAAACTCACTTGGACACATACAGCATATGAATGCAATGGCCAAGCATTTTGTACGAAGTAATTGTTCACGTAATTTAATGGAATCATAAGATTTGGTGTTGAATGATTTGACCACTTGAGCATGTAAAGCAAAATCGTACCAAAGGTCTTTTGGAATGACCTCGGTTGCTTTGTCATAGATTTGTTCCAATGAAAGCTTTCTCACGGCTTCTTCTGATAATGCAAATTCGGAGAGACCTTCTTGAGGGGCAGGTTTGTCATGCTTTTTATCCTTTTTCACTGCTTTCTTGGGTTTTTTCTTATCTTCATGAGATTGTGATGATGCGGGATTTTCAGTCTTAAAATAGTGGAATTGAATCTGTTTCCATTTGGATGGGTACTTTTTCTTGTTTGTAATCGTGTCAAGCAAGCTATAATGCTCACCCGTATTTGGTTTATCGTCATGTTCATTATCATTACTAGTTTTGGGGTTAAAATTGGGGGGGATTGGAAGTGGATATGATTTTGCAAGTTGTAAGATCCTTAACTTCACCTGTTTGGGAGCCGAATATTTGGAAGAATTGGTTTGAACAAATCGTTCTCCAAGGGAAACAGCAACATACAAAGCTTGAAGACGAACTTCGACATTAACTGTAATAAGAAGATGAAAAATTCTATCTGAACTGGAGTATATGGCTCTATTAGAGCAATGATCCAATAAGAGATAGGTAAATTTCAAACATGCCACTAATAATTCGGAATCTGGTGTATCAAATTCACGTAATTTCAAATATTCTTGATCCAATCCATATTGATTGATTCTAGATTCAAAAATTTGATCAAATCTATTTAATAAGGAGACCCAATGGAATAAGTCACCTCTGGGTCTTTCCCATGACATATTTTCATTTAACTTGGATGCCAATTCTTGTTCAGGACAATTAGTCAACTCATCAATCAAGGACTTCAATGGCTTGGCCATTTCAAGCTTATCTAAATGGTTTCTCTTCGAGATAATCATCTTGATCAGATCTAAGTAACGTGAAAAAATAATTAATAGCTTTCCGACTTTGAAATACTAATCGATCCAGTACTCTGAAGGATGGTCAAGTCTTTTTTTTTTTTTTTTTGGTTTTTTGGTTTGTAATTCTCTATTTAAATTTTTTGCCTTTGCGAATCAGTAACTATGCAATATCAACCAAATTTAACGGAATAAGACCTTCTCACGATATTCAATTCGTTGTGTGGTTATCCGGTTTGCTGTATTTGGTCTTGCTATACGCCCAAAAGTACTGTGTTCGAGATAAAAACAAGTGGATCTATAATATATATATCCTTCAGTAGGAAAGAATATACGCTTTATTACCTTTTTCTTTGTTTTCTAATTTTCTTTTACTTCTACTTTTTTTTTTTTTTTTTTGCTCTCTATGATGACATTGCCAGTTGGTAAAAGCACACTCATACACCGTTTTTTGTCTCTTTGATGCAGTCTCTGATAATAGTTCATCTCTTTTTGCAAATGGACCTTTACTGAATCCTATTCACCATAACTTCATGTCACACCTTAAAAGACTGAGTGAGTCTCTGCTGAGACCTTCTAAGAGGCCCTCGACTAATAGTGCTAATACTCAGGATGCTGTGGCTAGGGCAAAGGCAAGACTACTTGCAAAACAACAGTCCAAAGAATCTAACGGTGCATCAGCCCCATCATCTACTCATGAACACAACTCTAGCAGTTCCAAAGGTATAAATGATCGTATCGAGGCGGCCAAAAAACGTCTAGCTGCTAAGAATGGTGATTTGAAGTCACCCAGTTCCGAAACAGAAGGGAAAGGTGGGTTAAACGTGGAGATCCATCCATTGTTAAGGAACATTGGACAAGCACCCGTGTTACCGAAAAATCATAATCCATTGAAACAAAATGTACGTCAGTGGTTTGACCCCACGGCCATCAATCCGTATTTGAATCAAGAAGATATGTCATTGACTCCAAAACTACAGCATAAACCAAAACCATTACAATTCAATCCACAAGGGAAATATATTACTAAAGCCAATGAATTACGAGAGCAATTAAAACAGGAACAGCTTGAACTAGCCAAATTACAAGAAACGGAGAACAAGGGACTTATACCGGATGAAAATTCCGGAGAACATTTATATAAACCACAATACCCCCCGGTGGTGGAATGGTGGGATAAACCTTATTTAAAGGAATTGAAGTATGACTCTGACTTGGTGTTGGATAGTGAAGAAGCACCGGTAACCATATATATCCAACATCCTGTATTAATACCGCCACCTTGGGAAAAGCATCAACCTGACACCAAACCCATGCATCTTACCAAGAAAGAAATGAAACGTATTAGACGGAATGAACGATTACAAAAGCATCAGGATACTCGTGATCGCATAAGATTAGGTTTGGAGCCTCCTCCTCCTCCTAAAGTGAAACTCTCGAATTTGATGAATGTTTTAACCAACGAGGCAATAAAAGACCCCACAGGAGTTGAAATGAAGGTTCGACAAGAGGTGGAAGAGAGATATCAAAAACACTTGAAAGCCAATGAAGACCGGAAACTAACCAAGGAACAAAAACACGAAAAGATCAAAACGCATCATGAACAAGATTTGCAGAAAGGTTATTTCACCACCATTTACAAGATCAAACTGCTCCTGAACCCACAACATGTTTTCAAGCTCGACATCAATGCCCAGCAACTTGATTTGACAGGCATAGCCTTGGTGAATCCCAAATTTAGTTTGGTTATTGTAGAAGGAGGTCATAAAAACTTGAAATTTTATAAGAAACTTCTCACCCATAGAATCAAATGGACCGAAAGTGCTCCTCCTCGAGAAGGAGAACCACCAGATCTGATTGATTTAAGCGATAACCAATGTGAGATTATGTGGGAAGGTCAACTAAAGGATTTACACTTTAAAAAATGGTCCATTATGCGTACTGATAACGATGATGATGCTTATACCATTTTACAACGATTTGGTTGTGAAAACTACTGGCGTGAAGCGAACGCAAGCTAAATAGTAATCAATAATCATATAATTTATTCGAATTTCGTAAAATTGTAACAAAATTTAGGACCTAATTCGCATCCATGTAATTAAAGCAATTAAAACATGCCAACCTTCATTGCCTATGAGCAAGATTTATACCATTTACCTGAATCCTTCACTCGTCTTTAGCTTCACATCTACAGCCACGTATCGTACAACTTCACATCCACAACTGCCTGTCATTCAAACTTCATATCATCAGTTATGACTTCATCAATAGTTTGCGAGGCAGTTTTGTGGAAGAAGGCGCGCTTACATAATCCATTACATCAGCAGCCAACAATTCGAGATCGGATTTGCTGCTTGCCAATCACTAAACGTTCAAACCGAAAGAAAATCAAATCCACTTAAACTATTAATCCTTTCAGTTTAACTTGATCAATTGATATAAACTAGGATACACCATATATTCAATATCAATTACATCATGGGTTCAGCATACACTATTTTGGGAAGACAAGTTCCTGCTCATTATGTACGTATACATTGAGACCACGTTACAAAAATCAATGGCTTTCAAAATACTAACTCTTCACTCTAGCTTTCCATCTTAACTTTATCTTCAGTTGTTGCCATTGCTGCTTGGCCCCGTGCTAAAAAGGAAGCCCCAGCTCCAGCTGCTCCCGCTGCTCCAGCCAAAAAGGAAGACGACTTCGATTTGGAAAAATGGTTCAAGTATGTATTTTTACGGTAAATACCAATTGAGATTACCAATACTAACTAATATTCTAGTGACTTAACTAAAGAAGAAAGCAAATGAGTCTACGATGGCTCTCCACATATATTCTATGACAAATACATGTTTACATAATCTTCTCATTACCATGTAGTCTCTCTTTACTTTTCCCATTGGGGCATTCTTCTCTATGGAAAAATAATAATAGACAAGCAGCAGCCTATTATTCAATGCTCGCCCAAATAAGTACTCTCATTTCCTAATTCGATCACACAAAATCAACTCAATCAAACGTCTCAACGTATGGCACATTTCTATATGATAACCACAATCATGGGTGTATCTGATCAGAACGACGTCTTGTCATTGCCCAATAGTGTTTCGCAGCTGTAAATTAAGGCGAAGAAGAATTGGTAGGACTATAAGAATATCAAATGGCAAACACACACTTAAGCCCGAATGGAACCCCATTCATCAAGGTTAGCCACAGGGTGTGACTCTTGCAAGTCACGTCTTGATCCTCACGCGTGGATAGGGTCTTGTTTCATATTTACAATTACACAACCCCCAAGCTACGATAACCAAATCCTTATCGGAATTGAAATGACCTCGAGGCTGGCTTTATCAACCACACACAGCATCTCTTCGAATCACCATAGTATCACTATCGTGCGGTCTGGCAACCCCGATACGGTAAAGAGACGTGTCTCCGTACAAGATCGTGTTTACGTTTTACCTCTTTTCTTACACTGATTATTAATTACACACAGTCCCAATTTCATCATCCACTGTGTCTGTCTTTGGTGTTTGTGGTGTATATTGTTGTTGTTGTTGTTGTTGCTTTATTATTAATCTCAGTAGTTTGATCTCAGGGCGTGTTTTCTCGACTCTTTTTTTTTTTCTTTTGGTACGCGCTTTTTTCAAACAAAACGCAAACAAAAACCAAATAACAAAAAAAAAAATAAAACAACAAACACGTCGAGTTACCCGCAATGTTTTGAATTTTCTAAAAATTTTTATGATTTATTTGTCAGACGCGTACTACTATATAACTAGATGATGATTCCCTAGTTTGATGATCTTGAATTTATTTTCTCTTTCTTCTTGCTTCAATAAAAGCTAGTCTTTTTTAGTTTTATCTTCCCATCTTCTTCAACAACCATGTACGTCTACAAGAGGGACGGCCATAAAGAGCCAGTCCGTTTCGACAAAATCACCGCCAGAGTGCAAAGATTATGTTATGGTTTAGATACCGAACACGTTGATGCCGTTGCCATTACTCAAAGAGTCATTTCTGGGGTTTACCAAGGGGTCAACACCATTGAGTTGGATAACTTGGCTGCCGAGACCGCTGCTTATATGACGACCATTCATCCTGATTATGCTATTTTGGCTGCTAGAATTGCTGTTTCCAATTTACATAAACAAACCACCAAACAGTTTTCTCAAGTGAGTAAAGAATTATACGAATACATTAATCCCAAGACCGATTTACATTCCCCCATGATTTCGGAAGAAACTTATCAAATCATTCAAAAACATGCCGATGAATTGAATTCAGCCATTGTTTTCGATCGTGATTTCAACTATAATTATTTTGGTTTCAAAACTTTGGAAAGATCTTACTTATTAAGAATCAATGGGAAAGTGGCTGAAAGACCTCAACACTTGATCATGAGAGTGGCTGTTGGTATCCACGGGGAAGATATCGAACGTGTCATTGAAACTTATAATTTGATGTCGCAAAGATTTTTCACCCATGGTTCTCCCACTTTATTCAATGCTGGTACTCCAAGTCCTCAAATGTCTTCTTGTTTCTTGGTGTCCATGAAAGAAGATTCTATCGATGGTATTTATGATACTTTGAAAACTTGTGCCTTAATCTCCAAATCCGCCGGTGGTATTGGTTTACATATCCATAACATTCGTTCCACCGGGGCTTACATTGCCGGTACCAACGGTACTTCTAACGGTATCATTCCTATGGTTCGTGTTTTCAATAATACTGCTCGTTACGTCGATCAAGGTGGTAACAAGAGACCAGGTGCATTTGCCTTATACATTGAACCATGGCACGCCGATATCTTTGATTTTATCGATATTAGAAAAAATCACGGTAAAGAAGAAATCAGAGCCAGAGATTTATTCCCTGCTTTATGGATTCCTGATTTATTCATGAAAAGAGTTGAACAAAATGGTGAATGGACTTTGTTCTCTCCTAATGAAGCTCCTGGTTTACCAGATGTTTACGGAGCTGAATTCGAAGAATTATACGAAAAATATGAAAGAGAAGGTCGTGGTAGACAAACCGTTAAGGCCCAAAAATTATGGTACAGTATTTTGGAAGCTCAAACTGAAACCGGTACTCCTTTCATGTTATATAAGGATGCTTGTAATGAAAAAACCAATCAAAAGAACTTGGGTATCATCAAATCTTCCAACTTGTGTTGTGAAATTGTCGAATACTCATCTCCTGAAGAAGTTGCTGTTTGTAATTTGGCTTCCATTGCTTTACCTTCTTTCGTGGAAAAAGATGCAACTACTTCTTGGTATAACTTCGAAAAATTACACGAAGTTACTAAAGTTGTCACTCGTAACTTGAACAGAATCATTGATCGTAATTACTACCCAGTTCCAGAAGCTAAGAGATCTAACATGAGAAATAGACCTATTGCCTTGGGTGTTCAAGGTTTGGCCGATGCTTTCATGGCTTTAAGATTACCATTTGATTCTCAAGAAGCTAAGGAATTGAACATTCAAATCTTCGAAACCATTTATCATGGTGCCGTTGAATCATCCATTGAATTGGCTCAAGTTGAAGGTGCTTATGAATCATACGAAGGTTCTCCAGCTTCTAAAGGTTTATTACAATTTGACTTATGGAAGAGAAAACCATCTGAACTATGGGATTGGGATACTTTAAAACAAAAATTGGCCAAACATGGTTTAAGAAACTCTTTATTGGTGGCTCCTATGCCAACTGCTTCCACTTCTCAAATCTTGGGTAATAATGAATGTTTCGAACCATACACTTCCAACATTTATTCCAGAAGAGTGTTGGCCGGTGAATTCCAAATCGTCAACCCTTACTTATTAAGAGACTTGGTTGATTTGGGTCTTTGGAATGATGCCATGAAAAACAATATCATTGCCAATAATGGTTCTGTTCAAGGTTTAGACAATGTTCCTGATCAAATTAAGGCTTTGTATAAAACCGTGTGGGAAATTTCTCAAAAACATATCATTGATATGGCTGCTGATAGAGCTGCCTTTATTGATCAATCACAATCTTTGAACATTCATATCAAGGATCCTACTATGGGTAAATTGACTTCCATGCATTTCTACGGTTGGAAGAAAGGTTTGAAGACTGGTATGTACTACTTAAGAACCCAAGCCGCCGCTGCTGCCATTCAATTCACCGTCGACAAGAACTCCGTTCTTGCTGCTGGTAAAGTTGAAGCTTCTTTGGAAAAATTAAACCAAAGAAAATACGTTCCAAGAATTTCTGCTAATTCCAACAGTGATCTGGAATCAATTGGCAATAGATCTGGTTCTACCGAACCAACTTCTTTGGAAAACTCCATCGCTGACTTGAAAATAGCTGACAAAGAAAGCACTCCTGCTGCTGCTCCTGCCCCTGCTCCAGCTGCCGAAGGAGAAAAGGCCACCGAAGGAGAAGCCGGTGAAGCCACCGAAGGTGACATCTTCAGTTCCAAGGTTATTGCTTGTGCCATCAACAACCCAGAATCTTGTACCATGTGTTCTGGTTAAGCAATCATCAAAAATCACAAAATTACAAAAAAATTTAGCCTTAGTGCTCTGTACATTATATTTCGTTTCATTCAATTTGTTGTCTTTCTACTTTTCATTTTTAGATTATGGTTATAACGGGTATTGTTTAATCTATCTTTTTTAATCTTGTTATGTCCCGGCAAGTCATTTGATTATGGGTCTATTTCTCTTACTTTTTTATCGCATCTCTCCTAGTTACGTAAATCAAATAAGCTTATATTATACCATTGATTGTAGTAGCATTGCAAAATTTTACAGCAAGTTTCTTTTTTTTTTCCACTTTTTTTTTTTTTTTTTTTAAAGGGACAAGAAATTCGTGCTTAAGCATAAAACCTTTTAGCCAAGTATGCGTCAAAATTTGTAGATAAACAAGGCTATAGTGAAAAATTTTGTAACTTCCACTATATTCTCATTATCATAACTTTAGTGGCCATATTAGTTACTAGACGGTCTCCTCTGGCATAGTATAGGCTCATTGAAATCACCTGGCCACCCAATCTATCCGAATATCACACGACAACTAGCCGATAAAGGACAAGTTACGAGGTTTTTTTTTCTAGTTTTGGATTTCTGGCTTTTTCTCCCCAACCCCGAAACAGAAACAGAAGGATTGTGAGAGGGAGACAAAGATAAGCTAATTAAAGCCTACATATAAAATGAGTAAACCCCTGAGGGATACTTATACAGACGAAATTTCGCTTGAAACGTTTCTGGAGAACAATCCCCATTCTTCCCAAAAACAACAAGTCATGAATGACGATAGTGAAGAGAGATTACTTGAAGATTATGATGATACTGGAAGTGCACTGAACCACCCACGACATGATGCCAATTTTGAAGATGAAGACGATGACGAAATTTTGGAGGATTACATATTTGATGATACAGCCAAGGGCAAAGTTAAGCGATTCTTATACAAACTATGGCATGGACCCACCAATCCCGAGGATGAACCAGCACCTCGTATAAATTTATTGATATCACTAGAGGAATTACCGGATAGGATTAATACCAATTTCCCCAAGAAAATACGGGTCATGGCATTAGTATCCTATTTTTTCCTCTGGTTCGGTCTATGTTATAATATTTTAATCCCCTATTTCACCCATACCCCCCATTCTTCCGATCTGCTGAGCCCATCCATAGTTTCATTATCGTGTCATTCCAATAATGAGTTTTGGCGAGGGAAAAATGGGGCCTGTGGGCTTGAAGGAGAATTATGTCCTGCCATAGATCAAGGTGAAGACGTTATATTCAGGTGTCCTGCTCTTTGTGATCGAGGTAGCTGGGTTTATTCATTAGTGCCCATTGGGGATCAACGGATCAAGTATCGAGGGTATTTTGTAGGAGGAGGACAAGTTGAAGGAGAGAAATCGGATCCGGCTCAATTGACTAATCCTTATCGAGCTGATTCATTCCCATGTGGTGCCGGGGTCCATGCTGGACTAATATCTCCATTTTTCGGAGGATGTGCTCGAATTTCGTATGGTAGTAAAGCACAAACTTCATTTGGATCCACCAAGGGGCATTATGGAGTTAGTGATTCAATTGGGTTTGATTCATTTTTCCCCACTTCTTATTTTTTCAAGACTTTACGAAGCGATGACAGGGAACTGTTCAGTCAATGTTATGATCCTCGACTTACCATTTTAATTATAAATATAGTTTTGGGACTCCCGGTGGTTTATTTAGCCAGTGGTTGTGTCACTTACTGGACCATCAATATAGTTGGATTTTGGACCATTTGTTTAGCCACCGATCCACCGGTGACGGTGGATGCCATGGAACCTGAGACCTATTATAATCTTGTTTCAATTGGATTGGAACGATTTTTACCTGCATGTTTTATTCTTTACGTGTTATGGCATTCATCGGTCAAACGAACATTTGACTATTTCCCGGAGGAATCAGGTATGAAACATTCACCTCTAACCCGCGTATTTCTTTGGTACCCATTATTCTGGTTGGGGGTATTGAATAATATTACATTTGATAGATTGCCGGTGGATCGACTAACCATGGAAGATTTGAAAGGACAACCAGGAGCCTTGATTTCGGTGGGTGCGATAATTTGTACCATTGCCACCTGTGCTGTGATTCAGGCCTATAAGATTTGGTTATCGGGTCGATTCCAGAAATATATCACGATATACGCCATATTTGTCGTTAGTCTCGTGCTAATTGCCAATTTACCCGGCTTGACCCTTCGTATCCATCATTATATTTTGGCCATGTTATTGATCCCTGGATGTTCTACTCGAGGAAGAACGGCAATTGCATTCCAAGGAATCCTTTTAGGGTTATTTCTTTCAGGGGCATCACGATGGGGGCTTGCAGCCATTGCTGAAACGGCCACCTCGTTGAAACGAGACGACCCCAGTGGGAAGATATTACCTCCCGAGTTCCTGGGATTCGACGCTACTTCGGGTAATTTACTGTGGGTCCAGGTGATTCCGGGAGATTTGACCCCTTTACAACGTCTGGCCCAAGAGGCGTACAGTCTGATTTCGTTATTGATCAATGATATCGAGGAGTACGTGGGTAATAAGGTCAATTCCGTCAATCTTAAACAATTGCTCGAACAACTGGAGCTGATGTCTAAAATGATCAATGCTGCCTTTGACTCGGGAAATCAGGTCAAGGATCGTGACGGTAATATCTCCATCTACTTGCGAATTGGCCGCAAAATCCCCAATACTCACACTTACAGTGACTTCACCAATGCTGCTCTCCTAAAATGGCCATCTGGCAAGTTCGTACCTCCCAAACCAGGAGTGACGTGAACGAGCCTTCTTCCTACGTACTTGTATAGAATATAATGTTACTAGACTATGAACAGCTGGTCTTTCTTGACGATTCTTCATAGACGACTTGTATGTTTATTTTTCTTTTCATATCTTCCTCCTCTGTTTTTGGGCCCAAACCCTGCTACAACGTATCTTAGACATCGTCATCAGCACTGTCCACCGCTTATTCTCAACGGCAGG
>JAJMSM010000026.1:62243-147364 GCA_030578475.1 Hyphopichia wangnamkhiaoensis
GTGAAAAAAAAAAAAAAAAAAAAAGTCTGGTAGTTACAGATCAATTTTTTCTCTCTCCTTCTCAGTTTGGGCTCAGCGCTAATGAAATATTGGAATAATTACAACTTCTTTACTTAGAAATCGTATACATCAAGGCCCACGGTTTACTATCAACCTTCCACCTTTCCCTATCACCACCTTTCTAACTTATCCCCACCCCCTCCTTTTTGTCAGAGTCATCACTATACGTTCCAGTTTGGCATTACAAGAAACAAAAGAAGCCAAGTCTCCCTTGTTCATTATCACACACCATCCTATCAGTGTCCACATTGACCAACTTGCTTTGTTTCACTTGCACTCTTTCATTCTTCTTTTTCTTCTTTCATTCCTCTTTACCATAGTGTACATTATTACCAAAGCTGAAGCTTTGAGTGTTTTCTATATTTATTTCTAATTTGTTTTTTTAGTCTGGTTCCCCTTACACTTTTTTTTTTGTTCTCTTTACTCTTTTCTTTTTGACTTTCCCTTCTCCAGGATTGTATGCATAATTTTCCATAAACTGAAGTGATTGCATAACTCTGTCTGTCTTGCAGTATCCGAAAAAGTAAGATTTTTTAAAAAAAAATTAAAAAAAAAAATATAACTATCGAAAATAGTTACACTACTAGCTACACTACTAGAAAACAGTCTGATTTCAAAAGGAAAATCTTGTATATTAAGTTCCCAATTCTTGTGTTATATATATAAAAGCTTGCATTTTTTTTTCTCTAATTAATTTTCCCCATTTTCAAGATTATTATAATGACTGCTAACTTACAATCACGTTCTGCATCCATTTCTACACCCATTAACGTGGAAAACCAACCCGTGGCATTGTTGAAAGCCTCGGCTGCGAAAAACGGGAACTCGTTGAGATCTGCATCCATCGGCTCCAATTTCTTCAATAAGGATACCTCCAATTTCTTCAATCCAACCAATGATGCTGCTAATACCACGTCTAATTCCATCGATGATGAGTTGGTACAAGAATCATCAGGCTCATCCAATGGTCCTAATGTTGAATCTTCTAACCAACCAGGTGGTGCCAATGCTGATTTAGATATCGTGGGTGCTTTGGGTAATCTTGATCTCGATGGTGATTTCGAATTACCTCAAGATTCTGCCAAAGTTGCCGATCCAATTGTCGATTCAAACCCAGCAGATTCAAGTGACACCCCTAAATCAAGCACTCCATTCCTGCACCAACCTCATTTCTTCTATGGTGGTGTTCCTGGTGGTGTTCCTGGTGGTGCTGGTGCTCCCGGGGTCCACGCAGGATCTAATGGTGACTCCAACACTTACTACCAGCAATTTTATCACCCTCCTCATCAGGGTTCATTGACTCCAAACCCATCCGCCGGTGGGTTTGTTCCTTCCTCATTTGGCCCAGCTAACACCCCTTCTACCGCATGGGGTACCACTTTTATTCCATCATCAGCACCTCCTTTTGCATATGGTGGTAATAATAATGGTGCTAATGCCAATGAATTGAGCTTATCAGTTAAACCATTTGAACTCCCCGATGATCAAAAAGATGGCTCCAATCAGACCCCGGCCTCCGGTTCTGATCAATCATCTCTTAATGGGAATGTTCATGGTCCTGTTTCCGGTATGCCTCATAACTTACCTAACTTGCATGTACCATTTTCTACCCCACCTCCACCAGTATTCGGTGGGGTCTTAGATTCGCAAATGCATTTCAATCCTTCTCAGGCTTCTGCTAACGGCATGTACGGTGCCGGATTTGGTCCTGATAATTCAATGAATGCTGCAGAAACAGCTACCAACGCTGATGGCTCTAACAATGCCACCATCTCTAATGAGTCCACTGGTTCTGCAACCGGTTCCATGGGCTCGGGAGTTGGTCTCAATGCGCCTAACCCAATTGGCCAACCATTCCCCGTGAGAAATATCAATATGAGTGGGACTCCTACTCCTGTTGGTATGCATTCTGGTATTGGCCCTGATCTTGGTAAAAACAACACCTATTTTAATGAAAATTTGGGTATGCCAATGCCACCTCCAATGTCAATGGCACCACCTCAAGTAGGTAGTCCTAACATGTGGAATCAACATCCTATTATGGGTGGTCATCACCGTCATCCTTCCATGCCAGGTCAACATTCATATGACGCCAGAATGGGATCAGCGGTTCCATCCCACCAGTTTAATGGCGGGTTGATCAACAATCGTTTCAACAATGGTGGTAATCACCATCATCATTCTGGGAATAATGGAGGTCGCCATCGTAATAATAACAATAATAATAACAATAATGGCAACTATGGTATGAACAATGGTATGAATGTTCATCGTAAAATGCACAATAATCATAGAAGAAAAGGTGATGATGCTTCCAAATACGCCAATGCTAAATTGGATGATTTCACCGGTGAATTCTATTCATTGTGTAAAGATCAACATGGATGTCGTTTCTTACAACGTCAATTGGATTTGGGTCGTGAAGCTGCAGTTTCTAATGATCCTAATGTTTTAACCAATGATATTGCTGCCACCATGATCTTCAATGAGATTTATTTGAAAATTATTGAATTAATGGTTGATCCATTTGGTAATTATCTCATTCAAAAACTATTTGAAAATGTTTCCAATGATCAAAGAATTATCTTGGTTAAAAATGCGGCTCCTGAATTTATTCGAATTGCTTTAGATCCTCATGGTACTCGTGCTTTACAAAAATTAGTGGAATGTATTTCTACTGAAGAAGAAGCCAAACTCGTTATTGAATCATTATCTCCTCATATCGTATCCTTATCAAGAGATTTGAATGGTAATCATGTTGTTCAAAAATGCTTACAAAAATTAAGATCCGAAGATAATCAATTTATTTTTGAAACCGCTTCCTTACATTGTAATGAGATTGCTACTCATAGACATGGTTGTTGTGTTTTACAAAGATGTTTGGATCACGGTAATGCTGAACAACGTCGTCAATTATCATTGAAAGTGGCTGAAAATGCCACCAACTTATCATTGGATCCATTTGGGAACTACGTGGTTCAATATGTTTTATCCCGGGGTGATGATGAATCAATCAAAATTATTTTGGATCATATCAAATCCAATGTTATTTCCTTATCATTGCATAAATTTGGTTCTAACGTGATTGAAAAATCATTAAGAATTAATAAATTGACTGATAGTTTAATTAAGGTTTTGCTTCTCAACAAGGATCGTTTCAGTGAAATGTTGAATGATGCTTTTGGTAATTACGTTTTACAAACAAGTTTAGACGTGGCTAATAAAGAAGATTTAGCCAAATTATCGCTTGCGTTACAACCTTTGTTGCCCAACATCAAGAACACACCTCATGGAAGACGCATCATGACCAAGATTCAAAGCATTCTTTGAATCTTGCTCTACGTCTTCTTGTTTACCGTGCTCCCCGTTTTTATTTTATTAATTGTTTTTTGCTGCTGTTTGACGTTTGTTTTATACTTACCAATACGGCCAATTGAGTCTTTTTTTTTATCATAATGTGTCATCGATTACTGTCTTAATTCTTTAGCCTTAAAGACTAAAGGAGTAAAAAATCATTTTGTATTTTAGGCTGTATACTATCTTTGTTAATATTCTCTTTTATATGCATATATAACATATATACATACTTCATCTTTACTATCATCATTACCTTTTACTTGAATTGTGCACCCGTGCACCAATAAAAAAATACTATACTGTAAATCAAAATAATAACCTCATAGTTAAGTTTACAAGCGGTAGTCTTGCGCACACAAGTTGAAAATTTCCACGTTCTTCCTGAAAAAGGCTTTACATTCCGTCTTTACCAGCTTCTTGCCCTTTTTTACCATTTCTTTTTTTTTTTTTTTTTTTTCTGTTTGTATAAGAGGTTGTGAAAAAGGAAAGAGATCAAACCAAGCTATAACAAAGCAAATTTTCCAAGGAGCAATAAGTTCTCGTACTTGAGAACAAAGGCATCGCAAATTTATAAACGTTGTCAGATTCTAAGAAGAGTCGCCCTAACATTGGCAACAGGGTATAAAATTTGACAACTTGACACCTGCATCAGCTTGCAGAAATGGCTAAAAAAGAGAAGGGTGCTCGCATCAACGAGAATGAGGGTACGACAAAGCCCACATCAAGTACAGTAGAGCCATCTGAGATGTCGTCATCTAAGTCAGAATCGAAGAATGGTGCCCATGACCAAGAGGGAGGTGAGCGGAAAGTGATCAAGAAAAGAAAGTACAGTCGAGGCGGTTGTCAAGAATGTAAGAGAAGGAAAATGAAGTGTGATGAGGGTAAACCACATTGTCATAATTGTACTAGGTTGAAGAAAGTATGTGTTTATGAAGTCAAGTCCAAGTTCAAAGAAGTCCAAACTCAGGAGAATTTAAATGGTAAATCTCCATCTCAGCCGGCTAAACCACAAATCAAGCAACTTCCACAAGAAGAGAAGAAAGAAGTTGTTACTAATGGATCGCCTGGCTTTTCAGTAAGCCAGAGCCCATTGGTGGCTCCTCTGGCGTCTAATAGTCCTAGTGATCGGTATAATCAACAACAAGAACTTCCTTCACTCAAGGCTCAATCCACCGAACATCACGGTAGTCATTTTGGTACTACCGCCGATTCTCCACCAACGTTACCTCCACCGCAATCGACGTTAATGTCGATGAATTTCCCCTCCATAGCATCGTTATCATTTCCCTCCTTACGGGCCGATGTTCGTTCTGGACCAACGGTAGGAGGAAATACTGCTCCGGCATTGGCGGGTCCTCCTCCTCCCAAATCTTCGTTTAGAAATACCATTACCGATATCCTAACGCCCACGGAAACGAATAATTCCCATTTCCATCCTAGTGCCATCGGCGGGGCGGACCTAATAAACCCCGAACTAATGAAAAGCCGAGACATGCAAAACTTATTTGATGAGGCCAGTTTATTGGTGAGTGATATAAATCATTTAGTATCGGTTGATTTGGCACTTCAAAATCATAACCTCCTTGCGGATGAAAGCATGGCTAAACACACATCGCATCCTCTTACAAGAGCGAATCATCTTGGTAACAGAAGTCCATCCACTTTACCTGGGGAAAATGGTGCCAGTCCTGCTTCCACCAGTCATCGAAGTGCTGGTTCAGTATCCGGTAGTGAATCATTTGATCGTCATAACTTTCAAATTGATGATTTCACCGATCGGATTCATAACCGTAATGGTGATTTCCCAGAAGAGCCTCATTATCCTCAAAATCAACATACCCCAATGGAAGAATTGAAAGTTCTTAATACTGAACTTATTGAAGAAACCATCAAATACAACAATTTGGTTGGGCCCCACATCACCTATTTGAAAACTCTTACCACCACCGATCTTTCATATCATTTGTTCCCATTTGCGCTGTCAATTGATTCAAATGAGGTGGTGAAGTTATTATTAATGTACCTGACCAATTGTCCTTATTTATTAACGTCATTATTGGCGATTCTGGCCACTTTCCAGTATAATCAAACGGGCAAAAAAGTACACGATTTAGCAAGACAGAAATACATCTCGGTATGTTTACGATCGTTAAGTAATGCGTTTGCCAGTGATAGCGATGGTGGTCGGAACATGGCTCATTTAACCAACGATATTGAAAAATTGTTGTTAACGGTGTTGGTACTTACCTCCAATTTCACTGCCACGTCCTATTCACAAAAAGAGAACTTGTTAAGTTCCTGGAAAACTCATTTACGAGGAGCCAAAGATTTATTGGTTAATTATAGTAAAGTGACACGATCTGGACGATCACCGAATTCCAATTATATGTCTGGAGGATTAGCATTAGCCAAAATTTGGTTTTTCGCCATTGAATCATTGGCGGGATTACATACACCATTAGGAGGTACTTTAACCAAGGCGAACAAAGCCAATTCTAAAAATCATCCCGACGTGCTGATTGGTATGAGTACCGATACCGAAGATGAAGGAGATGAAAATTATAATCGAATCATTTTTTCAGATACGGGGCATTTCAATCTTGAAAGTAACCCTGATTATCATGATGCGTTGGTGAGAATAGGATTACAAACGTCTTATCCTACTCAAAATCTTCATTTAAGTACTAGCAATACCCCTAATCTGGGACTGACGGAATTCAATCTTTTCGTAGGTAGTTGTATGAGTTACGTTTATTTGATTCAAGAATTCATCAGTGCCCTAGATATATTAAGAAGCAATGGCTATAGGCAATTATCAAGTCATCGTATATCCAAGTTGGTGGCATTGGTTTATGCGGCTCGTCGATCTCAAGTAGCACCTCAAGTGAAGAAGAATTCATATATTATCCCCACCACCAGTCCGGCCCATCCTGATTATCAATTACTGCTTACGAAAATTGTACTTCCTAAGGCAGGCTATGCAGTGTCTACCGATCAAGAGGGCAACCGGCTTCATTACTCCTGGTTTGATTTATCGCATCAAATCCACATCGATGGGATATATTTACGAATCATGGTGAGTCCCGGGTTACTAAAATTACATCATCAGCACCCACTAGTGCAAGAGTTGGTGGGCAGTATAATGGGATGTACATTTTTCATCAAACCCAAGTCAGTTTTGGGTAACGACGATGAATATAACCTGGCCAAAGAACAAGACCAGATCGTGGCCGAGAGTACGCATTACTACCTCCCACGATCACTCTTTGACAACCGTTGTATCATGATTCAAACCCCGTTCCGTATCTGTGCTGCCCTCATCGACCTGGAAGACGAGTTTGAAAAAATCGAGCTTTTCTTCCTGGGGTTGGTCAAACTAGGCAATGGAAGTTCATTGGCAGCCTTGGACGTGGTCACCCAGTTCAAGGAAAGAGCCCTCAAACGTCAGCAACGGAAACCGGACGATGTCGACGACGATGACATGGAGCGGGTCATCGTCGGCGAAATCGAGGCCATTCCGTTTGCGTGAACAGCATACTACGTCTATTTTTGTTTCATCCTATACTATACTCTGTTTCTCTTCTATAAATTATTCTGTATTATAATCCCAAGTTCAAGCACAAACACAAAATGTAACCCCAGTTCACTTCTTACTGTAACACCAGAGTGGTCTCTCTCCAGTCAAGTCTAGTCCAGCAATGTCTATACGACGTCCCAGTCTTGGTGTCTCTCGTTTGGATCGTATAGCATGATTTTGTGCTTTGAAAAAAAGGAAGCAAAAAGATTCAAAACAATAAGAATTGCTGCTTTTTTCTATTTTGGTGCGATTATTTTCACTTCGAGGTAACTGGACGGAACAACACGACCTCGACCCAAGAACCGACTTTCCGCCATCCACGGAATTTAACATGGTTAAGAAACTGTTATTGGCACGGGACGAAATTGGCCAGGGTTGTAGTGTGAATTCCGGACTCCCTTCTGGCTGTAAGATATGTTTGTGAAAAGTACGGATAGAGTAGCAAACTGTGGGTGGTGGGTGTCGCTGGAGTTGACGAGCCGCCCTCGGGTCTGGCGCGCAGTTCCGGACAAAGCAAAGTCGGCGCATCGCGACGTGCTTTCCGGGGAAAAATAGACACAAGTTTGTTTTTCTTTTTTTGATGTTTTTTTTTTTTTTCACCATTTTTATATAAATCATTGGTATTCGACGAATTCTTCTGTATATCCAAGTATCAGCAATTAACGATGTCTGAAGAGACTGCTTTACTCGACGCTAACGATAGGCCAGCCGCCACCGATACTCCAAGAGGCTACGTTCCCAAAGAGAAGGTTGAATATGAGTTTGGGGGTCCAGCTGGGGCCATTGGTATGATGGTGGGTTTCCCGCTTCTTATGTACTATATGTGGATCAGTGCTGAGTTTTATGACGGTAAGCCTGCGTGGCCCACCGAGACACAATCCTGGGGTCAATTTCTCGATCAATTGTTTGATTTCTTCCTCAGAGGTGGGGTGCCTTCTTTGAAGACAATTTTTGTTTTCACTTTATTCATGCTTGTGCAAGGGATTTTTTACTTGACTCTTCCTGGGGTTTGGACCAAAGGTCAACCATTGACTCATTTGAACAACCAACAATTGCCATACTTCTGTAATGCAGTTTGGTCCTTCTATACCACCCTTGCTATAGTGTTGGTGTTACATTTTACTGATTTATTCAATTTGTCCTATATCATTGATTATTTTGGGGAATTCATGACGGTGGCCATTTTCTACGGTATCACCGGGTCGATTGGCTTATACCTCATCTGTCTTTACGTTACTGGGGACTACCATCGTATGACTGGTAACCATGTTTACGATTTATTCATGGGTGCTCCTTTGAACCCAAGAATTGGCAAATACTTGGATTTGAAAATGTTTTTCGAAGTTAGAGTGCCTTGGTTCTTCTTATTCTTCTTATCGTTGGCTGCTTGTTTGAAACAATACGACAACTACGGATTCGTTAGTCCTCAGCTTTGTTTCGTCTTATACGCTCACTGGTTATACGCCAATGCTTGTGCTAAAGGTGAAGAACTTATTGTCCCTACTTGGGATATGGCTTATGAAAAATTCGGCTTCATGTTACTTTTCTGGAACATTGCCGGAGTGCCCTTCACTTATTGTCACTGTACTTTATACTTGAACTACCATGACCCTAAAGAATACCAATGGCCGGTTGTGTTCAACGTGTTATTGTTCGCCGTATTAACCACCGCCTACTACTTCTTCGATACCGGTAATCGTCAAAAGAACAGTTTCAGAAGATTCATGGCCGGTAATAAATCGATTCGTAAAACGTTCCCTTACTTACCATACTCTGATCTTGTCAACCCCAAATATATTCAATGTTCCAACGGCTCTGTTCTTTTAACCGATGGTTGGTACGTTTATGCCAGAAAAATGCATTACACCGCCGATTGGATTCAATCATTAACTTGGGCATTGGCTTGTGGGTTTGGTTCTCCTTTCCCCTGGTTCTTCCCCACGTTTTTCTTCATCGTCTTGGTCCATCGTGCTTACAGAGATCAAAGAAAATGCGCTAAAAAGTACGGTGCTGATTGGGATAGATACTTGGAAGCCTGTCCTTACATGTTTATTCCTGGGATTTGGTAGATAATCACTTTATCAAAAGTTACTTGTATGATTCCCATTCCAAAAGTTTTTCTGTTAGTTATTTTTGTTTCCCGGTTCTTAAAATGTATAATTTAAAATTTCAATACAAATTCATTTTACAATAAAAGATCAATTATCTATTCGTACAGTATATATCAAGTATTTAATCTTGTTCAGCTATGGCAATTAATCTTTCATCTATTTCATCAGCACTTAAAATGCGGAATCCTTCCGTGGTGGCAACCCCAATTTCAATATCATTTTTTCTAAAATCAGTTCCCAAAACCGAACTTAAAGCAGTAATGGCAAATTCAACCGTTTCTTTCCAATCACCTTTGATATAATCTATCTTCTTAAATTTCTTCTCTAAATAAGTGGTGGCTTCTTGTTGTTTAGGACCAGTAGATACAGCCTTAACCCCAGTATAATATCCAGCAGGATCACATTTGAAAATTTGAGCTCCACGGTCTTCATCTTCAAAATCAACTTGACAAAATGTTAATGCAACCCCTAATGGTCTCATGTATGCTCGTTGAGTATATAATTGGGATAAATTGGCCATTCTTTTAGCCAAACTTTCAACCGGCATTTCATACCCATACTTGTAACGGAACTCGGCTGCTTCGGCTCGGGCCCTCAACGCCTGCGATCTAGCATCAGCAATTGAACCAGTGGCCAATAATCCAATCGAGGGAGTTATTTTGAAAATATAAGATACGGTTTCAGCGTCCAATAATTTATCGGGGATTTTCTTCTGTGAGATCAACACGGCACTGTCCTTCCCAGTGACACCAATCGAAGTGATGTTGGCTGAATTAATCGCTTTAAATGCATATTCAACTTGATATAATCTTCCTTCTGGAGAGAAAATCGTAATGTGTCTGTCGAACCCTGCAGAACCTATAATTGAATCGAATTTGTTAGTATTTTGCCAAATGTCTCAACCTTCCAATGCTCAGTACGTACCAGACATGTCGTATGTTTATATTATGATGATAAAATTAAAAAAAAAGGGGAATTGAACGTGGTTTTAAAAAATGATTGAATAATTGAATCCTGGGAGTATAGTCGTTAGTTTTTTCTTTGATTCTTTATGAGTGGCAACAAAAAAAACTAAAGAACAATGTCGTGCTGGAGAGACATGGGTGATGAAAAATGTCGGGTGTCTGGGTCTTGTGATTTTCAAAAAAAAAAAAAAAAAAAAAAAAAAAAAAAAAAACTTATAGTTTTTTTCGACCAGCCTTCAAGAATGGTTATACCTCTTGAACAAACATCATAAGCCCATAGCATTTTGTACATTCGTTTAATAGGGTAGTATCTCAACATGGCGATTCCCGTGAGTGAGACAGACACTTTTACTACCGACAAGAAGACGGCCAGTCACATACCGTTGTACTATCCCAACTCTGTTTCTAACTTGACTAATGTTTCCTATCATTACAATCCGCAAGTCAGCCAGTATCATTATGGGCCATATCATCCTATGAAGCCATTCAGACTCATGCTTACCGATCACTTGGTGATATCGTACAAGTTGTTTGAGAAAATGGATCTTTATACCCCAAGAAGCGCCACCAAGGATGAGCTCTTGGAGTTCCATTCAGAAGACTATATGAACTTCTTACAAAGTATAACCCCAGAAAAAACCGCCAGATTGTCCGACAAGAAACTAGCGCAATTCAACATTGGGGACGATTGTCCTGTTTTCGACGGGATGTTTGATTATTCGTCAATATATGCCGGGGCGTCTTTAGATGCATCTCGTAAGTTAATCAGTGGGATATCTGATATCGCCATCAATTGGTCGGGTGGTTTACATCATGCCAAAAAATCAGAGCCCAGTGGGTTTTGTTATGTGAATGATATTGTGCTCAGTATATTGAATTTACTTCGAGTTCATCCAAGAGTCATGTACATTGATATCGATCTACATCATGGTGATGGGGTTCAAGAAGCATTTTACACTACTGATCGAGTCATGACTGTCTCATTCCACAAGTTTAATGGAGAGTTTTTCCCCGGTACCGGTTCTGTGGATGAAATAGGGGTAGGTAAGGGGAAGAATTACGCCATAAATGTTCCTTTGAAAGATGGTATAGATGATGATTCCTATATACGATTATTCAAGCTGATCATGGAACCGTTGATCACCAAGTTTCAACCAACTTGTATCGTGCAACAGTGTGGGGCTGACTCGTTGGGCTTTGATCGATTGGGGTGCTTCAACTTAAATATTCGAGGTCATGGTGAGTGTGTGAAATTTATTAAATCTTTTGGTATACCCATGCTAGTGTTGGGTGGTGGTGGATATACTCCAAGAAATGTATCTCGGTTATGGTGTTACGAAACATCAGTGTTGAATGATGTCACTATCGATCCCAAAATCCCCAATTATTTACCTACTTACGATTGGTTTGGACCTGATTTCTCGTTACACCCCCAATTAGAAGGAAGAATCGATAATAAGAATTCCAAGAAATACTTAGAAAGTGTGAAACTCGAAATACTCGAACAAATAAGGTACCTCACTCATGCTCCGTCCGTTCAAATGCAAGAGATACCACCAGATATCACCGGTATGACTGAAGAAGAAGAAGAAATAATACGAGAGCTCAATTTGGAAAATGACGATGAACAAACAAGAGAAATTCAAAATACCAAGGATGAAGCAAGAGATACCGAAATGAAGGATTAACAGTGTTTTTGCATATGTATATTAGGTACAAGTCTTCTTTGACAGAGGATCCAAAATTGTAATATTAGCTATTATGTACATTAGATATTCATTTTTTTTTATTTTTTTCAATTTTTCTTTTTTTTTCTTTTCTTTTCTTTTTTTTTATTTCAATTAATGTTTCAATTCTTTGATTTAAATCATCTTATAATGCTCTTTGTCAGACTTCAAGTCATCAACTAGCTCTTCATGTAATAAAATCATCTTGGTGAAAGGGTTGTATGCAGTCCCGTCCACAATGAAAAATTAGAAGGCAACGATAAATACTCAGGACCAATGGCGGTAAGCAATTCACTTCTTCAATTGAACACAACATGAGTGTGGAGCAGAATTATAAGGATTTGGCGGATCGACTCTTGTCGATGTACTCCAAGCAGGTGTACGAAAAGGCAAAGAAGGATATCCGTAAAAGGATATCGCATCCATATAATGAAACAGACAAGCGATTTCTACTGAACTTAATGGGGTTGGCCCAGATCACCGATCGTTATCGAGACCCCAATGATTTAGACAAGGTGCTTCAAACCATTGATCTTGGAAAGATTTACGCAGGCGTGGATAATCGAGAACAAGAGCAAAAAACTAATCAGACAGGTGATTCACAACAGAGTCTTGGATATGAGGACTTTCTTGTGTTAGAATTATTGCATTATTTCAAACATGATTTTTTCAAGTGGGTGAACATTCCCGAATGTCCTAGTTGTAAAAAGGGATCCGAAGGTGTTGAGTCACTTGGAGTGGTGGGACCTCCTATGTATAACCCACATGAAATAACCAGAATTGAAAAATATCGCTGTCGGTTCTGTAATGGGGACATTGACTTCCCAAGAATTAATAGTCCAACCAAGTTATTGGAAACACGAGAAGGACGGTGTGGTGAATGGGTCAATTGCTTCATGCTTATCTTGAGAGCAATCTTAGGGTCAGATGCTGGGGCTCGATACGTGTGGAATTATGAAGATCACGTATGGTGTGAATATTACAGTACTAATTTGAAAAGATGGATACATCTTGATCCTTGTGAGGCGGTTTTCGACGAACCTAATTTATATTGCCAGAATTGGGGTAAAAAAATGAGTTGGGTCATTGGTATAAATGACACTTATATGATTGATCTTAGTGAAAAATATATCACCATCCCTGATAAGCAAATTCCCAAAAATACAACCATTTCCAATGTTCGATACGCAAAGGAACTTATATCCAAGATTAATCAAGAAAAGCTCTTAAAATACTATTTGCAAGTGATTGATCCTACAAACTTGAGTGATTCAGATAAATACTTGAAGTTGTATAATGATGTTATACTTGTATATAACCAAGAGCTACTCACGTTGGAGCAAGATTCAAAGGAAACCCCCACTTCAACCACGTCTGTCCCTACCAAAGGTAGGCAAACGGGAAGTGCTGAATGGACGAAATCACGTGGTGAAGATGGACACTGATCTGTTAAGGAACTATTTTATATATAGAATATATAGCTGAACTGATCATCCTTGTATTCCTTTGGAATGTCTGAATAACTTAAGACCACACCAGGAAATAATGGCCCACCACCAAATCACAATATAAATACACCAGCAACTTAACACGTAGCTATCGATGGTCGCAAACACCAGGGTCAACCACGCGTGCAGTTCCATGGAAGACTCATCAAGGGATAGAGGATAAATGACATAGTACCATACGTGGAATAAGGAATTGCAGGTTACCACGAATAACACCCAGCTTGATATAAGGATGGCATAACCGTAAAAAGCAAGCGATACAGACAGTGTGTGGTCTTTTTCCGAGTCGGAGAATATAAAAACTTCCGACCTTTCTATAAGAGGCAATGGTTCATCGTAATCCATAGGTCGTGTTCAATGTGGACGTTCAAAAGATGAGATTCAAGGCTTCATCTAATCTAACTGACATTTTTTTTTTTGTTTTTGATTCTTTATTTTTTTTTTTTTTTAAGGCGCATCAAAAAAATGAATAAATATTGAAGTTGCGAAAAAACTCTATAAATCTATTAAAACTAAAGACCCTAATTATTGATGCTGACTTTAGCTCCACCCAACAAATGAGGGGCGATCTCTTGTAGCCAGCTTAGTTCAATGGCGGAACAGCTTCTCCCGTATGCTTTGGCGGTGTACACGTATTCAATATACATAATGGCATCAAGGTTGGCTTTTCCAAAAAGGTTGGAGGATGGGTGAATGCTGATTAACTGGCCGCTGTTACAGGTTCTAAAAGAACGATCAGGCATCCCTATTGCTGTATTTGTGATGTACCCTTTCAAGAACGATTTTAATATTTGTGGCACGTCTAGTGGTTTTTTAATCATCTTGCTGTGTTCGGTGAATCCGTCGTCGTCGTCGTCGCTGTCGCTGTCAATTTCATCGGCGTCCAATTGGCCCTTCAAGTTTTTGAGTTGTTGCTCTCTATCATGCTGGTTTAATGAGTCGTCCTGTTTAATGGTGGCAATCATGTAATCTTTCAATTGTTGTCTTACTCGAAGAACATTTTTAAAACCTTTGAAACTGAAAAAAAGATCTTTACACCACATCTTTAATTCAGCCGTGTTCTTGGAATCGTAAAGCTCTTTGAAATAATTGAAATACTCCTTTAATGCAATTAAGTCACCCAGTCTGGTTCCCAACGGGCAGTATTGTCTTCTTTTGAAATTAATTTCGTCACGTAATTCCCCATTACCACTAAACACATTCAACACCAAGTTGTCGACAGAAAGACATGATACAATATCTATTACTGGTGCTAACACTCCAAACTCAAGAGCACTTATCAATACAACCGATAATTGTGGAGGTAACGGTAAAACAGCCATCTTATAGCCTAAGGGGGTAATTTTACCACTATCATTCAATGCCCTTAATGTGTATAATGTATTTAAGGCACTGAGAATCGCCTCCTGACCCGGGTGTTCTATCCAGGTCCAATTAAGTAAGTCATCAACCCCAATTTTTTTCAAGGTCAAGATTGGTAATATAATGTCGTTTCTCATGATTTCAGATTCCTGTTGTTTGGGCAATTTGTTTAAGAAAACATCCTCAGAGTATAATCGGAACACTTTACCTATACTTTCTCTACCGGCTCTACCTGCTCTTTGTTTGGCAGAAGCTTGTGAAATTGGAGTTGTCAATAAAGTTGATAATCCTAGCTGATGTTTCCACACCTTGACTTTACGTAATCCAGAGTCAATGACGTACTTGACACCACTGACGGTAATGGAGGTTTCTGCAATATTAGTGGCTAGGATAACTTTCCGTTTTTTACCAGTGACTTTTTCGAATATTTTCAGTTGTTGTGCAGGCGACAAGGCAGCATAAAGGGGTAAGGGAATAATGGTTGGAGCTTCTTTTGGAAGATGAGATGAGATGGTTTGTAATATATTAACACAATTATCAATTTCTTCTTGACCAGGCAAGAAACAAAGGATATCACCCGCTTGTTCACCCAAATTTAATTGGACAACACTTCTTACCATTGTATCAACGACGTCTTCAGAGGACTCGCCTAGATATTGTTTTGATACAGGATACATTTTACCTTCAATGAATAAGATTGGGGCGTGGTTGAAGAACTTACTGAACAATTCAGCATTCAAGGTAGCAGACATAATAATCACCTTAAGATCGGTCCGCTTCTTTGTTACTATCATTTCCTTTAAGAACCCCATTATAAGATCAGTTAAAATGGTTCTTTCGTGCGCTTCATCGATTATAATGGTGGAATATTTCAAAAGCTTATCGTCCAACATGATTTCTCTTAAAAGCATACCATCGGTAAGGTACTTCAACTTAGTCTTACGAGCATCGGTGATATTGGAGAAACGAACTTGATAACCTACTTCTTGACCCAATACACACCCGTACTCTTCACTGACTCTGGTTGCTAAAGAGGCTGCAGCCACTCGACGCGGTTGTGTGACCGCTATTTGTTTCTTATTTGAAGGCATGAGGAATTGAGGGATTTGGGTCGACTTACCAGAACCAGTCTCACCGATGATGACTGTAACCTGATTTCTATTTACATAGTCGAGAATCTTATCTTGATGTTGGAAAATCGGGAGTTTTTGACGAACCTCAAGCAACTCATTGGCCCTCTGGGTCAATGAGTGTCTGCTCACACTGGAACTAATATTGAAGCCCTTAGTTGATTCAAAGTCTTCGTCGTCATCATCTTCGTCATCATCGAAATAAGTCACCTTTTTGGCCTTTTTAGTTTTCTTTTCTTTGGCTGGCTTTTGCGCCCTCATCGCATTTTCATCTGCCTCTTTCGATGGGGTAATTGGGTTTTCTTCTTCTGTTTTAACAGTCTTGGTAGCAGGTTCTTCTGAAACTTCTTTAACGTCTTCAGAAACCACTGGCTCTGAACTCTCTATATCATCGAACTTCAATTTCTTATTGGACCTGTTGATCTTGACATCCTGAGTATGCAGTTCCACAGCTGCATCGTTATTCTGCTGATCCTCTATGACATTCTTCTTATTGTTTCTCTTTCTCTTTCTATTCTTTTTCTTTCCTTCTCCTGCTGCAACCAGGAGGTCTTTTGGATCGTTAGACATAACAGAATGTGCTCCTTTCCTTGAGATGATAGTCTCTATGGCGATGATGCTTTGCAAAAAAAAATATCATAAAAAAAAAAGAAATGAGAAGAAGTTTAAAAAGAAAATTTCTATACAGGATTTCGAGGAATCAAGAGATTTTATAACTCTGGAAAAAAAAAATGCTACTAATTCAATTCTTAACTTGAAGTCAACAGGATCTACACGGAAAAGTATAGGGGCTAACATGTTACTTCGATTAATTGGGTCCAATGCTAGGACTGGTTTTCGCCGGGCAGCACCTGCGTACATTAAGAGATTTCAGTCAATTTCCCAAACGGTTCCAGAAGACACCGAGAGGCCAGAGACCATCACGATTGTTCCGTCTATAGAGGAGCTTATTTCTCAGGAAGCTTACAAGACTGACTATGGGATGTCTTTGGTTGGTCATTTGCAGTCCCGCCACTTGGTGGAGTCCATAAGTAGTGATGAATTGTTCAACTTGACGGGGGCTGATTCTGAAACAAAGCTTAAGTTATATTGTGGAGCAGACCCAACTGCTAAGTCATTGCATCTTGGAAATTTGCTACCATTAATGGTGCTTCTTCATTTCAAGTTGAGAGGCCATGATGTAGTTGGTCTCGTGGGAGGGGCTACAGGAGCTGTTGGTGACCCTAGTGGAAGAACCACCGAACGTACCCAAATAGAGACTAAAGAACGTGAAGATAATGTTACAAAAATCCAGGGCCAGATAGCCACATTTTTGGAAAACGGTATGCAATATGCTAAATCGAGAAAAATTCCCATTGAGCAAGAGGGCCAGCACTCGTTTGAAAACAATGCAAGCTGGTGGTCATCGATTAAAATGCTCGATTTTTTGGCAACCTATGGCCGTTTCATAAGAATATCATCCATGTTGGGACGTGATTCGATTCAGAGTCGTCTTAATTCTGAGTCTGGATTGGGTTTCAATGAATTCACCTACCAGATTTTGCAAGCATACGATTTTTGGCATTTATACAAGAATAAGGGCGTCAATTTACAAATTGGTGGTAATGATCAATGGGGGAACATTGTTGCCGGGGTTGACTTAATTTCCAGATTGAGAAATAGGGAAATTAAGGATGATAAGCAGAATGGTGGGTATGGTATGACTGTACCTCTATTAACTACCCCTACCGGTGAGAAGTTTGGTAAATCTGCCGGTAATGCAGTGTTTATCAGTAGTGAATTGACCACTCCATTTCAATTGTACCAGTATTTTATTAATACCCCTGATGATATGATTGAAAAATTGTTGAAGGTTTTCACTCTTCTACCAATGAGCACCATTGAAAATAAGGTTCTTGCTGAACACAAGGCGGATCCTGGATTAAGAATTGCCCAAAGAGTGTTGGCTAGAGAAGTTGTTGACATGATCCACGGAGTTGGAAGAGGTGAAGAAATGGCTTATATTACTAGTTTCTTGTTCCCAACACCAGACCAGCCATTTGATGATGAGATTTCGGCGGATAAGTTAATTGAAAAGTTCAGTAGATCTGGTATTCTTTTCGACATTAATTTAAGTGACTTCAAAAATCCCAACGATCTTAAAATGAGTACTTTACTCTCTAAAGTGTTCCAAAAATCAAAGTCAGAAACTAAAAATCTTATCAAGGGTGGTGGTGTTTACTTGGGCCTCTACAGAGACCAATTTGTCGATCCTGACGATGTTGTTTTGTTCGATAAAGAAAATCATTTAATAGAGGGGAAACTTCTTTTGGCAAGAACCGGTAAACAAAATTACTACATTGTCAGAGTTCATTAAATATATGTATAGAATTGTCCTGTAAATAACTTCTTTTTCATATCACCTTTCTTGAAGGTGAATGTATATAATTACATTAACTTAATTTTCACTACTTAACACGGTACTAACGCTATCAATAACTTTGGAAAAAATAGCTTTATTAGCAGCGATAACACCTTTGGAGTTCAAAATTCTACCACTTCCAAAATACAAAGGATTACCGGAAACATCACCGACCTGACCACCACTTTCATAAATCAAGATATTACCTGCCGCATGATCCCAGATTTTTTCTCTATAGGTGTCACTAACAGGGAGACGAAGATAAATATCGGCTTGACCCTTGGCTAATACACAGTACTTGACTTGAGAGTCTAAATTGATCGTTTGCTCGGAGACGGTTTCAATATTGAAGCCTAATTCATTCTTGATCTTAGATTGAGTGGAGTGAGAAGAGTGACCCTTTTCAACCCCTTCAACCACTTTCAAATGACTTGGATCGGTGCTTTGATTCATCTTGATTTGTTCTTGTTTCTGTAAAGGAATAAATTCGTTGTTTTCGAACAAAGGACTATAAAATGACCCAATACCAGTCACTGCAGAAAATAGCCCACCTTTGGTACCGGACATGTTATCATTGGAATTAATAATGGCTGGTAAATTTGGACAACCAATAACACCTAAAACGACCTTGCCGTCTTCGATCAATGCCAAGCACACAGCAAATTGGTCTCCTCTTAAGAACCCCTTGGTACCATCAATGGGGTCAAGGGCCCAGAAACGGCCTTTAGAACCTCCTTCTGAAGCACCAAAATCAATACTTTCATAAATCGTCTTCAAGTCATTAAGTTCGCCTATGGTTGAACTTGCTGCGTTGGTTTGGTCTTGTACTTCAGAAATGATTTTGAATACTTTTTCACTTAAAGATTTACCTTCTTCATTTTCTTGTCTTAAAGTTTCCGAGTCTTCTTCACCCACAATTTCATCGGATGGGAAGTTCAACTTGATTGCGTTGTTAATTATGGCCTGAGAAGCATAATCCCCAATGGTGACTGGAGATTTATCTTCCTTCGTGTGAGTGCCTGACTTCAGAGTGGTGGCAATCTCATCACTGAGCTTCTTAGTTAATACAGATGCTCTTTTGACTGCTAAAGTAGCCACCTGTAATTCTTTGTAGTATGGGTGATCTAAAGGAATGGATGTCGACATGGTAAAGTATCTTGTTCTAACAGGGATCAATGATTTAACAAAAGCAGAACTGGTGAACAATTGCTTCACGTGAGTAATCTGGAAAAGCAACACGGCGAGTAGTAAAACGAGAAGACTTTTAGTAAAGTATTTCATATAATTTACTTTCTTTACTTGCAATTGCTAAAAACTAATTTTTCAATTTTTTTTCGTTTGACTCTTTTTTTTTGTTTTGTCCCATTCCGGTTTTTTTTTTTTTTTTTCAACTCTGGTTTATCATGACGAATCGACTTAAAGATCTCGACAACTCAGACAAAATAGACAAAAGCATCCAATTTCATCCTAACTGTCCTCTTCTAAAGTATATGCAATTCGTCTAGCGTATAAGTTGGAAATAATAAAGGCTCTTAGAGTTTGGTTGTCGGAGGTACGGGCGTTCCTATTTTGAAGGGGAATCTAAACCTGTGTAAACTGGTAAAAATAGTCTTAGCATCAAAAAGTTCAAGAAGAAAGATATAACACCCAGTCAACAAGTTGTTTTGAACGATATAACGATATAACCATATCAGCCATGAAGAACAAGGGATTATGGACTCTCTTGGTTATCACCAGCATCTGCTTTGTTGTGCAGTTGCTACCGATAATTTCGGTGCCAATTACTGGTAAAGACATCAACTATAGCATTCGTTTGTCAAGTTATAATAACAATACTTTTGGAGTATTTGGGATTTGTGATCTCGACACCCAGCGTTGCTCTGCGCCGGCGATTGGATATCCCTCGAAACATAGTGCGTTTTACTCGGTTAGTGTTCCATCTGACTACGATAGCCAATTTGGTGGGGTACAACTTCCATCTCGAGCCACCTATACCATTTCTAAATTGTTGGTGGTACATGTCATTGGTTTTTTCTTTACTGCAGTCCTGCTTCTAACGATAAGTTCGTTACTTTTCGTGCTATATTTGGATGAACGGGGCCATCGATCGCCTAGTGATCGGCTTTCGTCTCTAAAATATAAACTCTTGAAGACTAGCAAACCAGATGACCAAGAACTGAACTTGCACTCGTCAGACTCAGAGAAACTGAAACGTGATCTCACTCCGTACTTCAGTTTCATCCTCATGTTGTCCTTGTTATCCTTCTTGTCGGCGCTTCTTGCCTTCTTGGTTGACATTTTACTATTCATTCCTTATTTAAGTTATCTTGGCTGGCTTCAATTACTCCCCATTGTTTTGTTCTCTATTGAAGCCTCCATGACATGTTTCATCAAAAGGTCTATCTCGACAAGAAAGTATCTTGAAGAAGAATATAAAGCTGAGGCTGATGACATGCGTATAAGAAAGAATGTCGACATTGCTAGATGGGATAATGATACTGCCAGTGATGATGGCTTTTATGTTTACACTAATGGTTTTTATAGTAACTACAATGACAGTGGAACTCAAAGCAAGCCAAATGGTGGTTGGATACGACACTCTCCGTATAATGACACGGTAGATGACGTGTCAATAAACTCGAGTCAATTTGGACATCTCAATCATGATGATATCGAGCTTGCAAATCTTCATGAGAATACTCACACTAACGATAATGACAACGGTAATGGTAACGCAACAGGTAACAATAATTCACGAACTTTGTGTTAGGTGTATTTTCCCTTTCCAATTCAATCGAATTTTCTAAGTTTACGCTTTTTCTATTTAATTCTACTTTTAATTCTTCTATTCAGTTCTAATTATACAAACCTGTATGGGAAATTATGCTATATACATTTTTTATGGACTTAATATCTAGGTAAATGGGCAATATTAAAATCTTGATCTAAATCTTTGTACATTTTTTCTGCAAGGGCAATGGATTTTTTATCCAATGTAATGTTGTTATCCACAATCAACTTTCTTAATAGTTGTGTGACTTGTAAAGACTTGATGAGATTAGACTCCGATGAAGTCGAGTGTATTTTTTGAAGTTGGCCAATAATCAGTTCCGAGAATTCACTTAAAAGGACCTTACTTGATTTTCCAGAATTCTCAATTAGCCTGATGAGGTGGTCCAAATCATAAACGTGGTTAATGATATTACTTAATAAAAACTTCAATGAGAAACTATTGAGACCGTTATGGAAGAAAACTGGTTTCAACTTATATAAATCTCTCAATATTTGGATTTTAGTAGAGTCTTTGCTCATAGTACTGGCGTACTTCGTTAAGTACAAATTAAATGTTTCAGGAGCCGGAGAAGTTTTGTACCTGGTAACCAATAAAACCAACAATTTTTGAGCCTCTTCGATATTGGATGCTAAGGTGAAAAGGTAGGCCAATCTATCCAATTGTACCACGTCCAAATCAAAGCTTAGACGTGGATGGAAGCTAAGCACGTTGATCATGAATCTATTAAATGATTGTAGTTTCATGCCCGAAGCAAGATTAGATTCATGTAAGTTTTCTATAAGCTTTTCTGTAAATGCCTGGAGATTATCATTACTGAAATGGGCGAGCTGCAGCTCAAGATATCTCAATAAATGATCGAACAGCTCACTATCGCCCTGAAATATTTCTTCAGTTAATAAGACTGATGATATGTTTTCGAGGGAAATTGCCCTTGAGTTGATATTATCAATTAGATCACGACGTGAAAATACATTAAAGGATGAGTAGAACTTATGAAGACCTTCAATCGTTTTTAGTTCTTCTGCATTAAATGATTGAAGCTTGGTCTTGATCATTTCAACTTTGGCTTCATTAACAGGAAGTAAGATTCGACTTTCCTTGGGTAAATCTGACAAGGTTACAATCTGTTCATTGAACACTTGGATCCACTTAATGGTGATATCTGCAAAATGTAATCTGAGTGCATCGGGTGTGAGGTTTTCACTTTTAGGTATAACTTTATATGAAGCGTCTCCAGTGAAGACAGCGTCGTTGGAAAATGTCGATATTATAACGTCATTTATGTCAGGTTTTACCACAAGATCAGCCACATGTTGCGGAGACCATATTTCGTGATGGAATTTAGGGACGTCTTCAAAGGAGGGTCTTTTGGGAATAGCTGCTAGATTCTCTTCTTCAGTCAACTTTTCACTATCGAATCGGTGGACATTTTCGTTTGGAATGAACAGCAAGGGAGATCTTATGGAATAACTTCTTCTACAAACCAGTGCATTTGGCTTGAGTGATAAGGACGATCTAATCATTCTGAAAAACTCCCTCCTTGGGTCTATAAGTAAAATATATTTGTTGGTTAACGGGCTTTACATATTTGATTTTTCACTCCAGAGTTTATGCTTCTTTTTTTTTTTTCCTCACTGTACTTTTTTTTTCTGTCGTTCAAAATTAGTGCTGCTTATTACATAATCATGGTTTCCATAAGACTGCAAAATGGTTTCAGATCAGTTTGGATTGAGGAGAGAAGGAACTGCTGCAAACTATAAAGGAAAAGACGGTCGCCATTTTAAGAGTACATGTTTTTGTGTATCACTGCTGATATGTTGTTTTGTCTGCTAATTGTCATTCTTTTTTGGGCTAACACTGGTGTCGGTCTCGACTTGGATAATGCTACCCTCGATTGGCAGGTTTTGGATTATGAACTAATGGAGCAGGTTTTACTTGATGATATCAGCTTTACGAATGCTGAGTTTAATAGTTTAGTCTATAAATCGAGCGACTCCAAGTGTATTCAGGAAGCTGTGAGAGATATCGTTCATCAGTGTGTGGTTGAAGGTGTTGATCAGTTAGAACCCGTCAAAAGGAAAATACTGGCAGTTAAATTGTCTATATGTGAATTTGAAAACGCTCAAATTTCATACCCATTTAGTTGCCAAGCTATCAGTACTTTGGACCTGGTAAATGAGTGTATAGGCGAGTTGGAAAAAAGTCCTCAGCATTGGACTACGTTCAGTGGTAATTATCGAGAAACCCTACAAATATGTTATTCCGAATCTGTTCCTTACACTAAGGATCAAATATTGGGGGTTTTCTACAACATTACCAAGATATATAATAAGATACAAGTTAATCTTTCTAAGACCAACAAGTTTTCGAGCCACATGACGGAATCAGTTAAACGGGAATTTGAAGAATTGTTGGTAATAATGCATAAGATGGTCTTGCAACAACAAAATTCACAAGCAAATATGGAGTCTGACTTCACGTCATACCACGATCGCTTTAAAGATACCATGAAGGAAGCCGAAGTTTTATTTGAAACATTCCTCCAAAACAATGAGATCAAAGTAGACAACACTTTAACTGACATTGATGCAATTGGTACGCAACTCAACTTACTTAAATCCTCGATTTATGATGAAACTTTCTATATTAAACTCAATGCAATTAAAAGAGAGATGATTCTAGACTTGGATCTGCTCGAGTCAGGATCAACGTCACTTTTTGCCAAAATAATGTCTGACCTTGAAAGGTCCAATATATTAACCACACAATCCCTGCAGTCGATGAGCGATTTAGAAACCACAATCAAGAGGACACACGTTTTGTCTGGCTCTATTGAAAAAAGTCTTTTCAGAGTCAATGACGTTATTGATGAGCAGCAATCATTTCTTCAAAACGAGTTTAATGGCCTACTTCTGAGAATGTCAGACACGGTCGAGAAATATACCCATTACTTAGCTGAAACTCTTGACAAACGTATATACTACTATGAAAGCGGGATCCAGGAAGCTAACAGTAGAATTAACACCACTATACTACAGCTAGACTTGTTAGATGACAAAGTATATAATATCACCCACCATATTGGGTCCCCGAGTTTTGCAGGCGTTTTTGCAGCCTGGAATCCTATCCAAGTCATGATCACTCATATGTTACAAAATGCGTTTTCCGTCACAGATAAGCTAGTTGGTATAACTCAATTTGTGGGGCAAGCTGTCTGGTACCTAGGCGTTTCCCTCTGTGTTGTGCTTGCGTTAATAACCGTGAGGCTAGGTAAACTCTTGAAAAAAACAACAATCAGAGTCTTCAGGAGGCTCCTCGGGATATGTGTTTCAGTTTTAATGGGCTTCACGGTGGCATTCCTTATTATGAAGCTTCATATGAATCTACTGTTCAACTCTGAAACACCGTAGTAAACTTGTCTTTTTATGTGTCGCGTGCTGACGTAATCGTCAAAACATTCTGACACTATTGCTTTTTGCGTCTGATAACGTCAAGTGAGGAGAGTTTGATAGTCAGTTTTTTATCAGGATTTTAGCTCCAAATTGTTTAAACCTTCTTTAAAAAGTCGGCTAATAATGAATTGTTTCCTTTTCCTGTTAGTTATACCAGGATAATCCACGAAGTAACGTATATCCCCAATTATAATCATGTTACTACATACTCCATTGGGGTATCTTTTGGCGATGGTCTTCTGCTACGGGTTGTGTTTGGTTGCAGCACCGATGAATGAAGATCCAATAATAATAGGTAATGATGAGGAAGACCACAATCCAATTCCTGCTCCAATCGATAAGGAAATATACTCCAATTTATTCACCTATGCTCATCTAATTGATATTTCATATTGCATATCAAGCGTAAGTCAGATCGGAGAACCATTTAATTGTGAATTAAGTTGCGAGAGGCGATTTCCAAATGTCACACTAGTGTACCAGTGGTACTTTGATGATTCTGTTTGTGGATATATAGCAACCACACGGTCCAACATTTTCCATTATGAGGATCCCAACAACCTTAGTGGTGAGCCTAAGAAGACGATTATCGTATCCTTAAGAGGAACCCGTTCAATATTTGACACTTACACTGATATTAAGACTGAACTAACAGAGTATTCTAACTTAAGATACCATCTACCATCCTGCGGGGAGAAATGCCGAGTTCACAAAGGATTTTATAATTACTTCCTTCGCACATTGACCAAAATACAAGGCATCTTGGTCAATGAACTCGGTGAAGATCCTGAAAACTACGAGCTCTTAATACTTGGTCACTCAATGGGGGGAGCCATAGGTCTCTTTCTTGGACTTCATTTTCTTGATTTAGGTTATGATAAAATGACTTTGGTCACAATGGGGCAACCTCTAGTCGGGAATAAGGATTTTGTCACTTGGGTGGATCTGGCCATGGGGTCTCGTTTTGATGCAGTTCATAATTCTTTCGATCGAAAGTACCTTCGTGTAATCCATAAAGGGGACATTGTATCCGTTATTCCTCTGAATAAAAATCTTATTGATAGTTATCATCAATTCGATAATCAAATATATATGAATTGCTCAGCTAGTCAACTGGTTCCTTCTTCCAAAAAGGTGGTTGATTGTAAAAACGGATACAATCAACATTGCATCGCTGGTGATTTTGAAACCCATGATATAATTGATGCAATCAGCAGAAACTACTACGAAAGTCATAACACATACTTCAGAAAGCTTGGTCTCTGTGGAATAGGTATACGGCACTAGCTGTTACAGCTAATACTATTTAAATATATAAGTTAATGCACATTTACTATATACAATTCATGACCTAGAGAACGCAAATTTTGGTTCGTCGTCGTCGTCGTCGTCGTCGTCATCGTGATCATCGTCAGACTTAATACTGTTATTAAGCACGTTACGGAAACTTCTAATGGAGTTGGTATTTAGCAGATGCTGATCATTGACTACGTTTTGGGAGTCATCTGGTACAAAGAGACTATTTTCTCCTCTTTCACCATGGCTCCTGCTTCTGAATGAAAAACTCCCGTCATCCTCATTATCGCTGTCAACATTATGAAGTTCATTGCCATTTCTATTGCCTGATGCTGAAATTGGAGGAATATACTCATTTATATCTCCTATTAGCCCATTGAAGTCCTGCGCCATATTTTTCTCGAGGTTATGAACAGCATCATGGGCATCCTGTGAAGCACTCTTGAATGTGATTTCATTATCCATAGATACTGGCTTTAATTCTAAGTAAGTCCTGGTCAAGTTTGACTTTATATTTTGCTTCTTGGTGAATTTTTTAAAATCTTTACGGCCCTGGTACTTGTGATTAGAATTGTCGGCCAGATTAGACTTTGGCCGTCTTAAGCTGACATCCACTATTTCCACTATGGCTAAATTTTTAAGCTTTTCATCCAATTGAGGCTGGTCACTGTCTAACCCCAATTCTTTTTTAACTGTTTGCTCTTGTTGGTCTTTGGTGGATCTAATGGCATCCACGAGGGTTACTTGTGGCATAAACTTGGAGATTTTCTTGGGTATGCTTGTGTCTGAAACATTCGTTCTAATTTTTTTTGCCTGAGGTTCGTCAATATCTTGAATAATTTCGTGCTCTCTTTTATTTCCATGATCACTTGTACTGGTCGACCGCGAAGGCATCAGGGCCTGGTCATTACTATTCTCTCCATGTTTCTTGGCTTGTATCAACGGTTTATTGGGTAATTTCTGTGGCAGTGTTTCGGTATCTGACACGATGTTAATCTCATTTTGTATATCATTTTGTATATCATTTTGTATATCATTTGCTATGAGGCTTTTACTTATTGTTTCGCTTGATTCTACTTCCTTAGTCAATGGAGGAGGTGTGAGTGGGACAGGTGTGAAATCGAAAAAGTCTAAACCACCCGCTTTCTCTATTTTCCGTCTCTTCCGTCTCTGAGTCAATTTCATTGGACTTTCTCTTTTCACAGTAACCGATGACTCCTTTTGAGAAACTTTTGAGAGATCAATTGATTTGATTGAAGATAGTGACACATCCTTGATGCATTGTAATAACTGATTTTCAGAAAATACTTCTCCGCCATTTGATTTAACAAATTCTTCCAACAATGTGAAAAACTTCGGCTCATCCGAGCTAGAGATATGGGAAATAAAGTAACATTTATTGGGGTTTTGATATTGTTTCCACTCCAACATAATGTCATCTAACAATTTGCCTTCATCGAGTCCCATTGTCGTTAAGTATTTGTCGCTATCAAGAATAGATGACTTTGCACTAAGGCAACTAATTAAGTCACTTAATTTTTTCAATTTTTTGGGAGATTCCCCTCGATTTAGGAATAATATGATCAAACAATTTTCTAATAAGCCAGTACGTTTTGGATTCGGTATAAGGTAAGATTTATCGCCATCAGCAGCACTAGGAAGAAATTTTTGGTATTTTTCTGGATTGTAGAACCATTCATCAAGAGCATTGTTGAACTCTTGTTGTATACAATCTGCCCAGGTATTGTTAAGGATTTGAATACCACGCAGGAGAGCAATCCTTAATTGGTAATTATCGTGATCATTAAGCGTTAAATAATGGGAAGCGAGAAGAGCATCATTGGTCATTCTTATATCGATCTTCTTATTAAACAACTCTTCCAAAATTTTGGGTAAAGGGCTATCCTGAATATGGCCATTGATCATTACTTTCTTGGTATAGGTGACTATATTGAATGGAATCCATTCGAGATCGATCAGTGCCCTCACTTTGGGCAGGTATTTCAACACAATGTGTATAGCTATGCAATCTGTAAACTCTTTACGAAATGAATCGTCATCACGGGATTTTAATCGATAGTTTTCGTCATTTACCTGAGTCACGGCCATTGATTCAAATTCAATTGTAAGTCTTGATTTCAGATCAACATCGTTAATGCTTTCTGGTTCTTCAACACGTATGATAAATTGTCGCTTCGATACTTTCTCTCCTCGAAGCTGAATAGCATTTGGATCATTTTCATAGTCCCCATGACGTCCTATTCGAAATTCTGTGTTAAAATGCAACACTTGCTCGGTAACAACTATTAAATGTCAGTAAAACAAAAAACTAAGTAAATGGAATAATGAAGAGTACATACGTGAATCTGCAACTTTGCACTTAAGAAGCCACATGCCCAATTGCTAACAAGTTAATGGGGTCTATGGTAATGTGCATTTGAGTAATGCATCATCAAAATCCATCGAGTCTTCTTGTGATTTGAGTTTAGAGAAACGCGGTTGGGCCCAAACATCTCGCGTAACAAAAAAGTCAAGATCAAATTTTACAATTAATAAAAGATTACAATTGATACAAGAATAAGTACAATTATTTTAAATTTTGAAAGAATCTAGATGTCTATACAATTAAACTAAATTACAATTTTTTGGCCTTTTTGGCAGCCTTGTTTTTGGAAGAGGTTTTCTTTTCCTTTAATTTTTTACCCAAAACTTTGGTAACGGTGTCAGCATCGGCCAATTCCAACAAACCTTGTTCATAAGAGTCAATGTCCATATCGACATTTTCTTCAGGTTTAGAATCGAGACCGACGTTTTCAAGCACGTCTTCGTCATTATAGATCTTATCGGCATAGTAGACGGGTAAAGCAGGTGAGGTGGTAGTTTTGATGAAGATGGCTTTTAAATCGGAAGGTTTAAAAGTAGCAATGATATCTTGGGCGTTTTGAACCAATTGGTTTTGGAAAAGATCTTTATTTATGATACCACACTTAATGACGATGTTGTCACTAGTAGGAGGAACGTAAGTGGTGGAAGTCAAGAGTTTTTCAAGTTGATTTTTCAAAGTGGTGATTGAAAATTCTCTAGTTTTAGTCGAAACCATCTTGATAGGAACTGGAACTTTAGCATTACCTCTTGAGAAGAAAGGTTTACCTAAAGAAGTAGGTAAGATGTTGAAAATACTATCATCTACGAGGAATAAATCATATTCACTGTATAATTGACGACGTTTTTCGAATGCTTTATACTCGGTTTTGATTTGATTGGCAGTAATGATCTGTTTCAAAGTTGGTAAATTCAGGGATTCAATTATTTCCAATTCATCATTATTGATCAAACCATCTCTGACAATGACACAAGTTTTCAAAGTAGTTTGGTTATGCAAGGCATTTTTCAAAGGAATCACGCGTGGTTTTAAGGTGAATTTGGTGTTGATGATTTTTTTGGTGGAGAAAGAGAGGAATAAATTATTAGCATGTTCATCATCTTCATCGTCAAATAAAGATTTTTTGGAAGCAGATGCATTGGCTTGTTTTTTCTTTTCACCTTCACGACTTAAATAACTGGTTAATTCGGAGATGGCTTTGGCAAGTTGTTTTCTACCTACGAGATTAACGGTATCTTTTTGAGGGGATGACTGAGATGCATTGGATGCTTTAGGCTTAGATTCTTTCTTGGGTTCCTGTTTCTTGAGTTCCTGTTTCTTTGGTTCCTGTTTCTTTGGTTCCTGTTTCTTTGGTTCCTGTTTCTTTGGTTCTGGTTTAGATTCTGGTTCAGATTGTTTTAGTTCATCTGATTTTTGTTTCTTGGATTTTGCAGTAGCCTTAGGAGTAGTCTTGGGTTCGACGATTTGTTCTGGTTCTTTTTCTTCTTCTTCTTCTTTAGAATCTTTACGAGGTCTACCTCTGCCCTTTCCTTTCTTGGGTGGAGACACGGGTTCAGGTTCTGATTTTTCTTTACGAGGTCTGCCTCTTGTCTTTTTGGCGATGGGAGAAGGTGCGGCGACTGGAGAAGGAGACTTCGAGGTCTCGGTGGTGGTAACCTTGGATCTAGTTCTGGCCATACTAACTAAAATGCACTGATGAAGGTCAAACTAAAATGATGAAGGTCAAACTTAATTTGAATGACTTTCCAGAGAAATGAATTAATTTATAAAAACATATCTCATCTCTGAAATTTTTTTTTTTCCTCTTCTCTTCTCCTTTTTTTTTTTTTTTTTTTTCAAAAAAAAGCGAAAAAAAAAAAGGCTCTTCGCATCGAAGGGTACACCCGTGCACCGCGTGGACAAAACTCTGCCCCACAATTAAACAGGTTGGATTCTACAGTACCAGTATTAAGTAGTGTACATTATAAATAAATATTAGTGAAGTGAGTAAGATGCAAGAGAAGAATAAAGGGTATGGTTAATGCAAGGGGGGCATGGCTGTCTTGGGGGGAGCAGAAATCGTTTTGGGCATACAAGAATCATTATTTCTATTATTGACGGTATCAAGCACGATGGCAGGGACTCCGTTATCGATGTCCTCGAATAAGATTTCTGGTTGTTTATTGAAATCAACAATGACATTTTTATTTTTGGGTGAATCGTAATCGTATTCTGATCCCGACTGGCTCAGTTGTTCATAGTCATCTTCTTCATCTTCCTCAGAAGAGGAACCTTGATACTTTCTCACTTGTGAACTATCAAACCCACCAAGACGTTCCCATAGCAAATTGGATAATTCTTGAGGAGAATAGACCGACTTATTATTGGGGCCGTCTTCCACTTTATCCCAATGATCCCACTCTGCAGGAGGCGATAAAGGAGGAGATATGAGAAATCTTCTGCTGCCGGCCTCCAGGGGTAATTCCAAAAACTGCTTAGGAGCCTGGTCAGAAAGATACTGCGGGTTATTAATGATGGATAAGTTATTATCCTTGATTGAATAGGTGATTCTCAAGTGTCTCCAACTGGGAGAATTCTTGAGTGTATGACGGATATGATGAGCCAATTGGGCCGATTCACAAATGATGAGAATACGACCAAATTTAGGAAGGGCAATCACCTCCAATAAGTTATTGTCGACTGCCAAATTCTTAACTAATGGAGTAGGGTCCTGTAATATTTCTGCAGCCACATTGGTGACAATAAGCGTATTGGTAGGATTTCTGGGACTCATGGTTGTGCTGGATCTGTATAATGTTTGGATGATGAGAAGAGTAAGAAAAGCGTATGGTCAAGGGGGAAGGTCTGACTTTATATATAAAAACTCGTTAGGGTTAAATCCACTTATCAGTTTGCCATAAAGCTGAGCCTTTTCTCAAATGGCACTGACTTAAAATGAAAATTGTAACAATAAGAGACAAAATGACATGGCCTCCAAAAAATGTCTCACTTTTTGTGGTGACGGCATGTGCAGGACATCCATCTCACGTGCCTCCTCCAGTCACTTCGCCAAAACCACTCTGTCTGGTTTTCTTAGATGGAACTGACATGATTGAATTCTTTGCATCCATTGTCATGCGCAGTGGACATTCTAGTGTCACTGTAGTGTCATTAGACTGTAGTGCCATTGGCCTGTAGTGTCATTGGACTTCATTAGACTATAAGTGGATGTGGAAAGGCGAAGTGCCCAGCCACCAGGTAAGGTTACTAGGTAGGTTACTAGGTAAGGTTACTAGGTAAGGTTAGGTAAGATTCGGTAAGGTAACTGGGTAGCCACAGGTTACAACATGGAGCGTAATTCATCCTTGTATTGCTCGTAAGCTGGGCCGATGGTGTAAGGTGCTACATAACCGTGCTGGTCCATACAGCCTCCTTCTGGGAGTTGATCTCAAAAAAAGTGTCCCAGAAAAGCGATTTAGGAAAGACTCAAAAACGACTCAAAAAAAGCCCAAAAAAGCTCAAAAAAAAGCATCACGAAATTAGTGACTCTTCATTAAACGAACCGATATGTCCTGCGAAGACGAACACCATTCACACTCACACGGTGGCGACGGAGGTCATGATCATAATCATTCGCACACGGCCCCAATTCCTACCAATGAATCACAATCACTACAACACAAGATCGATACCGTTCATGTAAGTGCGTTGAATTTACATAATCCCCCGGAAGAATTACAGAAATTGTTCAAGATCCCCAGCGATAAGTATCAGTTGAAACCGGTGATCAAACTGGACTGCGATGCTCAATTGATCATCAACATTCCTTTCATCAATAGCCATGTCAAACTATTCTCCATTATTCTAAGAACTAATGGGGACAAGTATTGTCCCCAAACCATCAAACTATGGAAAAACGACAAGTCAATTGATTTTGACAATGTGGAATCGAAAAAACCCACCTACTCCATCACCCATCCTCAAGTTGGGGTCAATATCAATGATGACGACGACGAAATGCCCGAAGTGTTGCACAGTGACGACGAATTCGTCGAACACTACTTGCCCCGACATATTTTCACCGGAGTGCAACATTTAACCGTGTTTATCGAAAACACCTACGATGAAGATGAGGACGAATCCCATCTCCATTATGTTGAACTTCGAGGCGAGTCGTTTGATTTGACCAAGGACCCCGTGATCTCCATCTACGAACTGGCCGCTAACCCGGCTGACCACAAAAACTTAATGGTACAAGAGTCCAGTGGATTCTCCTTGGGTAATTGACCGTTCATATGACTATATATATATATATATATATACACCACTCTTGTACTACCGTCTGTATTGGGGCATAACCATCAACTGATCTGCCAGTGTCATACCACGCACTGTTCCCATCACATGGTTGAAAAACCCTGCCAACACCCGTGCACCCAGCGTTTCCAGCATCTCGGACTTCTCAGTTCCACATCGCCGGCCAAATCAGGTGGTTGAAACTTTAGGGAAACAAGGTGTGTGCCTCAACCACTCCACCGGGATCTTTATGGCTTTCACAATCCATCAACCACAATTTTTGCTATATAAATACTAGTAATTCCATATCGTTTTTTCTTTTCTTTTGGGAATTTTTTTTTCTTTTTTCTTTTTTCGTTTGGTAATCATCTTTATCTTTTTATTATCACAATTACAATGCCTAAATTAGTTTTAGTTAGACACGGTCAATCCGACTGGAATGAAAAAAACTTGTTCACCGGTTGGGTCGACGTTAGATTATCTGCCGTTGGTGAAAAAGAAGCCAAGAGAGCCGGTGAATTAATAAAAGAAGCTAACATTCAAGCTGATGTCTTGTACACTTCTAAATTGTCCAGAGCCATTCAAACTGCCAACATTGCTCTTTCTGCTGCTGATCAATTATACATTCCAGTCAAAAGATCCTGGAGATTAAACGAAAGACACTATGGTGCTTTACAAGGTAAGGATAAAGCTGCCACTTTGGAACAATACGGTCAAGAAAAATTCCAAACTTGGAGAAGATCCTTCGATATTCCTCCTCCAGATATCGAAGACTCTTCCGAATACTCGCAAGTTGGTGATGCTCGTTACAGAGACATTGATCCAGCCGTTATTCCTAAGACTGAATCCTTGAAATTGGTCATTGATAGATTGTTACCTTACTACCAAGATGAAATTTCCGGTGATTTGATTGCCGGTAAAACCGTGTTGATTGCTGCTCACGGTAACTCTTTAAGAGCCTTGGTCAAACACTTGGACAAAATCTCCGATGATGATATTGCTGGTTTAAATATCCCAACTGGTATCCCATTGGTTTACGAATTGGATGAAAACTTGGTTCCAACCAAACCTGCTTACTACTTGGACCCAGAAGCTGCTGCTGCCGGTGCTGCTGCCGTTGCTGCTCAAGGTTCTAAAAAATAAACTATATAGTTTATAAATAATGTTCTTTAATCAAATGTAAATTGATATCTAGATTTATGTAAATGGCATTGATGCAATTGATTCACACCAAACAAATTGAATCAAGTGAATCACACCAATTCAATTGAATCACACCAAATCAATTGAATCACACCAAGCCAATTGAGTCGTAGCGGAATCTATATTACCATCTTAGCATCCTTATAACTAGAATGGTTGAAATATCGTGATGTTGTGGTGTACGGGTGTCTTATTTAACTCTATTTTTTTTTTTTTTTTCTTTTTTCTTCTTCTCAAATTATGAAAAACATCAAATTCAACCAAAGGATACACAACCATCGGCTACACCTGGTGTGATATTATATGATATTCAATAGTACTAATTGGAAGAAACAGAAAAGAACATTCCTTTAAGAGCCTACTCCCGATACTAATCCAGTGGTTTCTATTAAGTCTAAGGTGAGCATTGAATTTCCAAGACAGTGTCCATCGTAAGCCTGACACTACATCGTTCAAATTGAACAATATACACAGATCCATTTAATACCTAGCATTCAGCACATATATCATCATGTCCTTCAATCTAAATCCAAACCAAAAGCCCGCTTTCAGCTTTGGTGGTAATACCCAGAATCAACCTTCAACTGGGGCTTCTGCCTCGGGAGGTGGTGTATTCGGTAACACCAACAATAATACTGGAGGGGGGTTATTTGGTGGTGCTAAACCAGCCAATCCTGCTCCAGCTTTTGGGAGCTCCAACAATAGTGCCCCTGCAACTGGAGGTGGTTTGTTTGGCGGTGCTGCTCCTTCTAACAACAACTCTGCCCCCACTGGTGGCATTTTTGGTGGCGCTTCATCCACCACTAACAACAACACCAATGCTTCAGCAGGTGGTATTTTCGGTGGTGGTGGTCCCAATACTGCTGCTGCGCCTGCTACACCTACTGGTGGTAGTAGTGGCGGCTTGTTTGGTGCTAGTAAACCAGCTGCCCCTACCAATCCCACCCTGAACGGTTCTTCTGGGTTTTCCTTCTCTGGTGCATCCAATAATACCACTGGTGGACTTTTTGGTCAAAATTCGTCTACAACTGGTGGCAGTGGATTTTCCCTTGGCGCCGCTAAACCAGAAGAAAAGAAAGATAATACACCTGCTGGTGGTCTCTTCGGTCAAGGTTCCTCTTCTACTGGTGGTGGGTTCAGCTTTGGTGGTAAACCAGAAGAGAAAAAAGATAATAAACCGGCTGGTGGTCTTTTTGGCCAGGCTCCTCCTAGTGGAGGTTTATTTGGTGCCAAACCAGAAGAAAAGAAAGATGACAAGCCTGCCGGTGGATTCAGCTTTGGTGCTAAACCAGAAGAGAAGAAAGATGACAAGCCTGCCGGTGGATTCAGCTTTGGTGCTAAACCAGAAGAGAAAAAAGATGACAAGCCTGCCGGTGGATTCAGCTTTGGTGCCAAACCAGAAGAAAAGAAAGATGACAAGCCTGCCGGTGGATTCAGCTTCGGTGCCAAACCAGAAGAGAAAAAAGATGACAAACCTGCCGCTAGCTTCAGCTTTGGTGCTAAACCAGAAGAGAAAAAAGATAACAAACCTGCTGGTGGGTTCAGCTTCGGCCAGGCACCTACTAGTGGGGGATTATTTGGTTCTAAACCAGAAGAAAAGAAGGAGGAAAAACCTGCTGGTAGTTTATTTGGTGCCAAACCAGAAGAAAAGAAAGATGACAAACCTGCTGGTGGTCTCTTCGGCCAGACCGCTCCTAGTAGTGGAGGATTATTTGGTGCTAAGCCAGAAGAGAAGAAAGATGACAAACCTGCTGGTGGTTTATTTGGTGCTAAACCAGAAGAAAAGAAAGATGACAAACCTGCTGGTGGTCTCTTCGGCCAGACCGCTCCTAGTAGTGGAGGATTATTTGGTGCTAAACCAGAAGAAAAGAAAGATGATAAACCTGCTGGTAGTTTATTTGGTGCTAAACCAGAAGAAAAGAAAGAAGATAAGCCAGCTGGTGGCTTATTCGGTGCTAAACCAGAAGAAAAGAAGGAAGACAAAGCAGGACCAGAAACTGCTGCTGCTAAACAAGAACCCATTCTTAAACCAACCAAGATTGAACCTAAACCGGTTTCCATTGACAACAAGACTTTGGATGATTTGATTTTAAAATGGTCCAAACAATTGACCACCACTTCTAACGTATTTTCAGCATATATCAATAAGGTGAAAGAATGGGATCAACAATTGGTGACCAGTGGTGATGAAATAACCACCTTGAATCAAGAAACATCAGAGGCAGAACTATTACAGAAAAAAATTGATCAAAATTTATTATTTGTGGAAAGTCAACAGAATGAGTTAGATCAAGTGTTGGATAATTATGAACAACAGGCCGATCTTCTCTTGAATAATATTGAGTTGAATTCGGGTAATGGCGAATCGGCCATTGCCAACATTAACGCCAACCCTGGTTCCGGCAACAAAGATGTTTCCATATCATCAAACGTCAATGGTTTAAGTGTCACCGATAAGTTGCGTGAAAAAGCTTATCACAATGCTGAATTATTGGACGAACGATTAGACACTTTGGGTGATAACTTGACCACCTTGATCAACGAAATCAACTCCGTCAGTGATGTTTTCAACAAGAACTTACTCACCAAATTCTCCAATTCCGAAGACAGTGGTTCCAATGCCGAAAACCCAGTGGAAGAAATTGTTAAGTTATTGAATTTGCATTTGGAAAACTTGAAGTATATCGAGAAGCAAGAAGAAGTCTTACAAGAAAAATTGGCCAAAGCCACCCGTACCAAGAAGAATCGCTTTTAATCCAAAAAAGCCCGACTCCAATCAATCGCTCATAAGCATTCATCATTCATAAAATCGCTCTTTACATCTGTGTATAATATAATCAATTTATCTTAAATATGTCAATTTTGTAGTATGAGCTTTTTTCAGAAGATAATTTCTAGCCGCATCAGCTTCAAAACGACTCCACGGTTCAAAGCCAGAGAAAAAGTGCCAAAAAAAAAAAACAAGGACAAACCCAACGCGCATATGCCTAAAATCAAAATAAGAAAGAAAGATAGTGGGGAATATGGGAATCGACATCAAGTATAAGCTTCAAGATCCATTTAAAATCAGTTACTACTTTTTTCATAAATCATTACTTGTTTATTGGCTGAATTTAACTACGAATACTGATACACCATGGCATCTCCTATTATTGTGTTGATCAAACTCTTATTCAACCCAGATGTTTCGAATAAGATAATTCTCCAGATGGCTTTCAAGCAGATTCAAGCCATTGGGGTGGCTAAAGTGTTAGCTGCTGCACTTGGAGCCACGGTGGTCGGGGTATCTAGTGTTGTTAAGATCCCCCAGATCCGCAAGATTGTGACCCCTACCAAGTTAGAAACCAAGATTTCGGTTGCTAATGGGATCTCATTGGAAGGGTTGAGTTTAGAAACATTGAGTCAGTTGATTCATATTGTTTATAATTATCAAACCAATAATCCATTTATTAATTATGGAGAGTCGGTACTTGTGGGCATTCAGAACGTGGCCATCATTCTCTTGATCAAATATTATCGTTTGAGACAACATTACGACAGTGTTAGCAACTCACCAGAAAAGGATCAAATCAGATATTCATTGGAAGAATTGAAGAAACCAATTGCCATCATTTTGGGTGCCATTATCTTCTTGTCCCAAATTGCCCCTACTCCCTTGATTGATTTGTTACAAGTCTTAAACATCCCCATTCTGATTGTTTCTAGAATACCCCAGATCAGAAACAATTATGTGTTGAAATCAACCAGTCACTTATCTAACATCACCATTGGTGCTAATGCCCTTGGTTCCGCCATCAGAGTCTTCACCACTTTGAAAGGTAGTCGTAAGTCCTTGAAACCAAGTGACTATGTATTATTATCGGGTTACACCACCGGGTTGATTCTGAACTTGGTGCTTGTAGGACAAATTGTTTACTACAGCAAATTCTACAAAAAAACCAACGACGACGAAACCAAGAAGGATGCCTAGTTCACCCGTTCAGATTCATTCGTATATCGTATACTCTTTGTACTCTTTGTACTCTTCGTACTCGTACCCTTCGTATAATTTTAATGTATTCTTAACTAGTAATTTTGCCGATGTACATCCGTACACCTCCTACTTTTAGAGCCGTCCGTCGGATTTTTTGTCCCTTTTGGATCAGCCAAAAATAGTTGAGAATTTTCACCATTACATAATCTGGGATGGTGGGAATTATATAAATTAGAGCATTAATCATCATTTATTGCAAAATTTTGAGTCCTTCAACTTTTTTTTTCAGCTGTAATCTAGGCAACATGGTCCATCAAGCTGAATTCTTACCTCCCACAGGAACTTCTATCTCATCGGTGTTACAAGGTGGTTATAACCATCCTTTAACTCGTGAATGGCAGAATGAACGTCAGTTGACAAAAAATATGTTCATTTTCCCCCTCTTTGTATCTGATCAGCCTGATGAAGAGACACCAATTCCATCTTTACCCAATATTAAACGTTTTGGGATTAATACTTTGATTCCTTACGTCAAAACTTTGGTCGATAAAGGACTTAGAGCCGTGATATTATTCGGGGTTCCTTTGGAAGAAGGAATCAAGGATGAAGTTGGAACCGCTGCTGATGATCCAGAAGGACCGGTGATTCTTGCTATTAAGGCATTAAAGAAAAACTTTCCTGACTTGTTTGTGATGTGTGATGTTTGTTTATGTGAATATACCAATCATGGTCATTGTGGATTATTATATGAAGATGGTACTTTGAAAAGAGAAGAATCGGCTTTAAGAATTGCTGCCGTGGCTGTTAATTATGCTAAAGCAGGTGCCAACTCGGTTGCACCTTCTGATATGATCGATGGGAGAATTAAAGATATTAAAATTGGGTTAATTAATGCTGGTATTGCTCATAAATGTCTTGTGATGTCTTATTCTGCTAAATTTTCGGGTAATTTATACGGTCCATTTAGAGACGCTGCTGGTAGTTGTCCTAGTCATGGGGATCGTAGATCTTATCAATTACCACCCGGTGGTGGCGGTTTGGCTAGACGTGCCTTGATGAGAGATATGCAAGAAGGGGCCGATGCCATCATTATTAAACCATCTACTTTTTACCTTGATATCATTAGTGATGCTGCTAAACTTTGTAAAGACTATCCTATTTGTGCGTATCATGTTAGTGGTGAATACGCCATGTTACATGCTGCCGCTGAGAAAGGGGTGGTTGACTTGAAAAGCATCGCTATTGAAAGTCACCAAGGTTTATTGAGAGCTGGGGCTAGATTACTCATTAGTTATTTTACCCCTGAATTTTTGGACTGGTTAAATGAATAATCTGGGTGATCTACTCTCTTACTGTACATAGTTTTAACGATGACTTGTAATTAAATATCGGCATATAGTACTAAAATGCATGAAACTTATATTATTAATGAGAATTGAAAAATTCGAGGGTATCGAGAGTTCTATATAGAAAAAAAAAATGCAAATTAAGCAGCAAGTGGTTCATGTTTATTATGACTTGGTGCCGGTTCTTCTTGTTCATTTTCTGGAGTTTGTTCAAGTTCACTCTTAGGAGCATCAGGTAACTTAATATCGGGTTGTGTTTGTTCCACTTTAGTTGCAGGACGATATTCTTGTTGTAATCGCTCGAATTCTTCATCAACTTCGTGTTCTTCACTATTACTAAGTCCTGAGCCCATACCTAACATGTTGGAAACTTCATCCACTTTCAACCGTTCATCTTCCACATCATCCAACAATTTATCTATTCTATCAGCACTCATTTCAGAATTAAGCTTGGTTAAGACTTGATTACCTTGTTGTAATCCATAAAGTACATCTTTCTCAATTAATTTGAATTCAATGGTTCCAATCAAGGTCTCGAGGTTATCTAGCTGGTCATACGTCTTCGATATAGTAGTCTCTTGTTGTTTCTTGGATCTAAGATAAAATTTGGCCTTATCGGGCTCATTATTGCTGATGGCTTCTTTAGCCAAGGCTCGTTGACGTTCAACTATAGTGTTTAATTTACGCTGGTACTGTTTCAATTTGTCTCTTTGTTGTTTTAATTGGAAGATGGCCCGGTCCTGGGCCGTGATCTTCGGCTGTGAAGGTTGCTGTCCCATTGTATTGTGCTAGTAATTATTTAATCCAGAATAAATCGAAGCAGCAATTTTGTTAATATGATATTGAATCAACAGATAAAGCTCAGGTGTGGATGATAAAAATCGAAATACCTAGACCCGTACATTCTTGGTATCAAGTCATGTGACCATTTTTGCTTGTCTTGTGCTTACGTAAATATACGACGCGACATCCATTCCCTTTCTGTGTAGCGCACTTTGTAACATTACTTAATTTAGCCCAAACCCAAATATTTACAATTTACCCTAAACAAACCTAAATTGAATACACTCAAATTGGCATCAAATCATCAACTTGAAAATTTTAACAAACAGTTTCTAACCAGAACTCTGGTGTTACCGCTTTCAGAAAATCACGTACGTTGAGAATCCAAGTATTGTTTCCCGTTTCTGGCTTAATTGAACCGATTGACAATTGACCATTTCTTGAGAATTGCTGATTTGGGTTAAAATCATTACATTTATATTTCGTGCTTGGTGAATCGATGAAGCAAAGACTTGCCTCCAATTGAACTCAAGCCGTGAAGCTCTTCGCTCTGACACACTTCTCTCTCTCTTTCTCTCAGTTTATTGTTATCGTTCATTACAAATTTCTTACATTCTCCTGTGTCTATTGTTAGTTCCCTGTGGAAAGCTGATCAGTTGCCATTTCAACATTCTTCTCATTGCTTTGACTGACCTTATTCATTAGTGAGCTTTCCCCCACTGCAATCTTTATTTTTGTTTACTTCTCGCAGAATAGCAGTAGCCATAACTTCGCCTATCAACCTCGATTGCTGACCTAGCTGCTGTTTATAGACTCAAGACCTTTTGTTCACGAGCAATTGATTAGATCTAAGTGCCAAAATTATTTTTTTTTTTTTGTTTTCTTTTGTTTTTTGTTTTGTTTAATTACATTACTTAATTCGACGTTTATTAGTGGCTTTGTTTGGCTGATTGATTTTCATTGTCGTTGATATTTATTTTTATTTTCTCTCTCGATTTTCTTTTCTGTTTCCTTTCGTTCTTCCCAGCTCTTGTTCAAATCTCGTTGTTGTTGACATTTCCTCTTGCGGATGTACAATATCCTGGTGCCTTAACTTCTCATTTACTTATTGTTTCATACATCAACGACTTTAATTAAAGAAATAAGGAAAAATAATATCAGCCACTACTCCTTCTTCAACCCATCAACCACTTTCTTCTCTTCAGCCTTCCTTATTACTCTTACTAAGACATTCATGAATTAGCATTGGTGATTGCAAATATACTTAGAAAAGAACAAAAAAAAAAGCATTAATAATAAATTTTTAAAATAAAAAAAAATTCAAAAGACATTCATAGACTCTTGCATCATTCATAGACTCATTGCATCAAGACATGTCGTCACTAATTTTATCATCACCAAATAAGAATCCTGCGAGCACGTCTCCGGTGAAGCTCCAGCCGTCTTCGACGAACAATTTCAATTTCGATAGCTTGAAACCAACCAACTCGAGAAAACGATCTTTTCTCAATTCCCCTGTTAGAACCACCAGTGGAGGAGATGAGTTGGCTTTGGCCGAAAATGAAGGTTGTCAACCTAGTCAACCGGTGAATTCTTCTCCAAGTAAACGATTATATTTACAGAACATGAGTCCCAATGTTAGTCATCGAACCATTTATTTAAATAATCAAAGACCCAGTACTAGTGGTACTCGAAATGATAGTTTATTTCATGATAACCGAGACGTTGAGAGCAAGAAGTTTCGACAATTATCGAATGGCTCGAATAATGGACCCACCACGTCACGTTATCCACGACCCCAATTAAAGGCCCCTGTTGCCAATTTACGATCCAAATCATCGATATCGGCATTTTCTCGACCCAAAAGCTCATCTAGTTTACTAGGTGGGCCCGGGATGGAACCCAAACACAAGCTACGTCGTACCAATTCACTTATCAGTCAAGGAGGATCGACCAATACTTCCGATACTCAATTGCAAAGTTCCACCACGTCATCGGATCGATTTATTCCATTCCATCGTAATCATACCACCGGGAAATTACAAACCAATAATACCAATCCTCACCCCAATGCATCTCCACAAACCCATATCAAGGCACAAACTTCCAAAATTTATCAACACCACGTTGCTGAAGCATGTGGATTGGATGTCAACTCGAGAATCCTCAGTTATAAACCATTACCACCAGAACGTAATAAACCCATTAGTTTATTTAATACCACGCGGTCGTCATCAAGTCTTGGAACCACCAATGGGTCGAATCAAATCATTATTAATGGTAAAGATAGTTTACGCCCTGCTGCCGCGTCGGCCCGGGCCAAAAAAATCCCCACGGCGCCTGAACGAGTACTTGATGCCCCTGGGTTGGTGGACGATTTTTATCTTAATCTATTGGCCTGGTCACTGACCAACTTGTTGGCAATTGGATTGGAAGATGCCGTGTACGTTTGGAATGCGCTGACAGGGTCAGTGGGGTTACTATGTGAGCTTCCAGAACGCACTTTGGTGACCAGTTTGAAATGGTCCGATGATGGATCATATATTTCCATTGGTAAAGATGATGGACTTCTTGAAATCTGGGATATTGAAACCAATACTCGATTGCGTACGTTAAATTGTGATGGCCATCAAACCCGAATTGCGGCTCAGAATTGGTATCAACATATACTCACCAGTGGATCCAAACTCGGGAACATATACCATAGTGACGTGCGGATTGCTTCGCATGTCATCAATAAGATCGAAGACGTTCATCAGGCCGAAGTATGTGGGATCGAGTATAAGCTGGATGGAGTGCAATTTGCCACTGGTGGTAATGATAATTTGGTGTGTATTTGGGATGTGAGGAACTCACATTCCACCGAACATACCAACAACAATAGTAACCAGCCTTTGTTCAGTAAGACGGCTCATAAGGCGGCCGTGAAAGCTTTGTCGTGGTGTCCCTTTCAATCATCAATCTTGGCCACTGGGGGTGGGACCAGTGACAAAACGATTAATTTCTGGAACACCAGCACCGGGGCCCGCATCAACACAATTGAAACCGGGTCCCAAATCTCATCCTTGAACTGGGGTTACGCTGCTGGCATCGGGATGGAAATCGTGGCGACTCACGGGTACCCTACCAACAACATTTCCATTTTCAATTATCCCACTTTACAAAAAACAGGAGAAATCAACGCCGCTCACGATTCCAGAATCTTGAGCGGGTGTCTCAGCCCGGACTCGCTAACGTTGGCCACGGTGGCTGGCGACGAAAACTTGAAGTTCTGGTCCTTATTTGATCTATACAAAACCAATCGTCGTGGCGATAGTGGAGACCGCTTGGACGACGATGACGACGAAGTCGGCAGCGAATTGATCAATAACGACGAAACCAGGCGCATGAAAAAGCTCATGAACATTCGATAACCCTCTCTCCTATACAACAATGATTCTTGATCTCCTCTTCTATATACTAATGATTAAATCCACCCGTTTATACTTAATGAATAATCTCTGATTTAAGCTGCAAATGTAGAGAATGTACGGGTGTATGGGTGTTTTTCCCATGGGCTTCCTCCTTCGCGGCATCCTGCACACCAAGTGGTCGTGTGGCTCACAGCCAGCTCCCAAATTCACAAGGTTAGCCATTAGCAATCTTTCTTCAATAATCAAAGCGTAGCCAGGTTGCTATTATCTACAAATAATTGAAGCCCCTTAGCATCCTTTAGCACAATCCTCCATGAACAGTAGTCCAGTAGCAATTGTAGTCGAATCATTCATTAGTCCAGATGTAGTGGTTTCCAGTTGTAGTGGGAGTCCAGTAGTAATTGCAGTTGTAGTGGTAGTCCAGTAGTCTTGATTGTTGGCCACCTCGCACTACTTTGCTAACTTGGGGTTAAAAACAAAGAACAAAAAATAACAAGTCTCAGTTAGTAAACTGCCTATTTTGTGTTTTTTGTTTTTTGTCTTTTGGTTTTTTGTTGATGGTAGAAAACGTAGATGATTTTTGTAGTGGTCTTTTTTTTTTCTGGTTTTAATAAGCACGACTGTAGATTGCCACTACTAGTTTATTCCAATCACTAATTACTGACCACAGTGGTATTCAACCATCGATACACACCATATAGCAGGATCTCGTGTTCTGTACTCTCAGCTACACCACTCGCGCATCACCCAAAATACACCAGCAGAGCAATATTTTCTCCAGGTCCACCCCTCTTTATCTTCCTCGTTCAACCATCGATCAGTGGAGCCCATTTTACTCGTTAGGCCAGCTTCTATCCTATCATACTAGTGATACAGTTGTTTTATACTTTGTCTTTTTTTTTTTTTTCTTAGTGCAACATGTCCACTGACGGAGAATTCACCAGAACCCAAATCTTTGGGACCGTGTTTGAAATCACCAACCGATATACCGACTTGAATCCCGTGGGGATGGGTGCGTTTGGTCTTGTGTGTTCGGCCATTGATAAGTTGACGGGTCAAAACGTGGCCGTTAAGAAAATCATGAAACCTTTTCTGACTTCGGTCTTAGCTAAAAGAACTTATCGTGAATTGAAATTATTAAAACATTTAAGACACGAGAATTTGATCACGTTGGACGATATCTTCTTGTCTCCTTTGGAAGACATTTATTTTGTGACCGAGTTACAAGGGACCGATTTACATCGTTTACTAACTTCAAGACCTTTGGAAAAACAATTTATCCAGTATTTCACCTATCAAATATTAAGAGGATTGAAATACGTTCATTCTGCCGGGGTGATCCATCGTGATTTAAAACCTTCCAACATTTTAATCAATGAAAACTGTGATTTGAAAATTTGTGATTTTGGTTTGGCTCGTATTCAAGATCCTCAAATGACCGGTTACGTCCTGACTCGTTATTATCGTGCTCCTGAAATCATGTTAACCTGGCAAAAATACGACACCGAAGTCGATCTATGGTCAGTGGGCTGTATTCTTGCAGAAATGATTGAAGGTAAACCCCTTTTCCCCGGTAAAGATCACGTTCATCAATTTTCTATCATCACCGAATTGTTGGGTTCTCCTCCTCCTGATGTCATTGATACCATTTGTTCCGAAAATACCTTGCGGTTTGTACAATCGTTACCTCATAGAGATCCTATCCCTTTCAGTGAACGATTCGCTCAATGTACTCATGTCGAACCGGAAGCCATTGATTTATTAGCCAAAATGTTAATATTCGATCCTAAAAAAAGAATTAGTGCCGCAGATGCTTTAAAACATCCTTACATGGAACCTTATCATGATCCTACCGATGAACCCGTTTGTGAACAAAAATTCGACTGGAGTTTTAATGACGTCGATTTACCCGTCGATACTTGGAGAGTCATGATGTATAGTGAAATCTTGGATTTCCATCATTTGGTCGGCGGGTCTGATCTTGCTGCCTCTGCTCAGGCTTCCAATGATGGCGTCGCCAATCAACAACAACAAGAACAATTGGCTCAGATTCAACAAGAAGGTATCCAGGCCCCAATAAATACCAAGCACGAACAGCAACAACAAACTTAGGTTGGCCTATGACGATTAACCCACTCGATTCTCTCTTTTAATCAAATGTTTTAAATTTTGTTTTGCTTCTTTCCCCTGTCACCCCCCGCTTTTTTTGTTTTTGTCTTATACTGTAAATTACATCATGCCGTTTCTAGTTATATTCTTCTTTTCTTTATATATATTTATTATATATAATTGTTCTTTACTCATATATATTTAAGTTCAATACATTACGATACACTTTTTTGTATAATTTTTCTTTTTTTCCGCTTTTAAAAAACATGGAGTGCGTCAAATCAACTACGTAAACAAATCATTCAACACGTTTAACCCACCTACTCCAAATCAAGCAACCCCATCAATACAACAATGCCCACTCTATCCCATATAACCCAGTCATCAATACCGTCGTCATCCAACCCTTCGTACGTGAAAAAAATTAATGACCGCCTCTCAATCTCATTAACTTATGTCCATAATGAATCAAATCAATCAACTCGTATTAAAACTCGTTCTCATAGAAGAAAATCTTCCCTTACCGATATCCTGGGTCAATTGAATGATTTGGACCTTGCAGCCGACACGGCAGAAGACGTGGAGTGCTTGATTAGCTTCCATAATACCCTGACTACCGAAGATCTCACCATTAACCCAGATCAACACCCAGACGAACCCCTCGAACCGGAACAAAAAGAATCAAGTGGAACTGGCTGGTTTAGTGGTCTTTGGAGTAGCAGTGATCCAGTTGAAGAGTCGGAGTCCCTCACTAAATCAAAGTTGTCTCCCGATGTCACCATTATGCTTGGGTATTTACAATTATTCGGTTATGTTTGTCTCAACTATAAATTCGACTTGACTCAATCCCCATTGGATTCGGCATCTCATGGCAGTTTGGCCTGGTGGAATAATAAAGACTATTATAGCCACTATCAGCTCGATGGTAACGAGGAGGATTTGAAAGATGAAAATGGTGAAACTAGAGATGAAAAAATATCGAAAACTCCATTCTTAAGAAATAATTACTGGAAAGATCGCATGATTGTGGGGGGGAAATTGGGAGGGATCAATGATTTAACCTATAATAAAAACCAGGCCCCTAATGAAGCAACTTACATCAGCGAGGGCAATAAGTTCTTAATTCAAGACTTACTATTCACCTTCAATTCCTTGGAATACTCCAAAAAAATTAGTAGTCATGGTGGTGAGGTCGATAATCAGGGTAATATCCCGGTTCAGGATTATGAAGATGATGATGATACTACTGTGGCTTCAAACTCCCAGCCAAGCCAAGACTCATCTTTACCCATTCTGGATATTACTGATGCCATCTTACCCTTTTATTCGACTCTGCAACGATTATTATTTACGGATATTCGTTTGAAACCAAGTGAAACCAAAACTTTTGCGGTGAACTTCAAAAACGTCGATCCGTCCATGCCTCCTTCGTATAATACCAATCTGACCGGCTTGGTCTGTGATCAAGGATGGACCAGTATCAGGTATGCTTTGGTGGTGGGTATTCTGGAAACTCGCAAGCATCAATTGATTCCAAAAAGTGTTTATTTCCCATTTGAAGTTAAGGGAAGAAAAATCGGGGATGATAATCGCTGGTTACAACCCGATTATCTCACCAGAACTAAGGTGGACAAAAACTGGGATATTGTGATTGACCAGGAGGGACAAGATCAAGGTACTCAAGAAACCGAGAACAAACCTTCATCCAGGTTGAAAGATATAATGATACATGATTTGGATGAATTAATCAACTCGGATTTACACAGTGTGTCGAAGAATGAACGCCGTAAAAGTTCCACTGCTCGTAGATTATCAACCAGTTCCGAAGTGCTGTCAGAAATAGCGTTGAAACGTCAATTACCCGTGCATTTGAAGACTCATTATCAAATTCGAGTTAATAATCATGATTTATGTAACTTAATGACTTCGAAACCATTTTATCATTTGGGGGAAGACTTTCATTTTACCATTAATATCAATCCTGCGGGAATTGATTCTACTAAAATCGTGGGACTCATTGCCCACATTGAAGCACATGAAGTTTATCACGTGGAGAATAAAGAAGGTAAAGTTAATGACTATACCAATATTTATCGCGTGAGTGCCCCATTGAAGATAAATTCATTTGCATCCTCTTTGGTTAATTCATATTTACCAGAAGATAAAACTACCGGTAGTTTGGTAAATGGTACTATCCATATTCCACCCTACTTGTGTCAGCAGTTCCAGAGTTCCCAATATATGGACTTGAAATATTTTGTCGTGTTTAAATTCAATCTTAATGAATTCAACAGACATGAAAGGGCACATACAGAAGAAACTGAACCACAACAACTGCAGCAAGTACAAGGAGATGAAGAAGAAGCAAGTCCAGATCCTCGAGAATCGGGGCAACAGGCAAACGAGTCTTCGCCCAACACGCAACCCCGACAATCGTCTGAAAATGGGGTAGATCTGGCCCTAGGTACTCCAACCAGGGGTTCCTCGGAAACTCAATCGTTGCAACCTGGCGTGAACAATGCCCCGCTGATACCTGCTGGTTTTGCTCCCGAATACCGCTTCGATAATAACTACGGCAGTGAATTCCGATTCAGACTCCCACTCATTCTACTCCCATAAACGACCCCATTGTCCTTTCCTACTACACTGTTTCTTCTAATCGATTCTCGTTAGTCAGTTCGATTATGGACACTTCTTCCAACCATTCTTTATATAATCTTATTTTTCAAGGAACCTGCAGGCTATTCTTTGTGTTGTGTCGTTTTTTTTTATTCCATTTGGGATTTGGTGCCAGTGCACGTGACCTGTCACTGTGATTTATTTCCGCATTCGGTTATATAATTTCATGCAGTCCGAGCTCTTGTCCAAATTGGGGCATTTTTGCACTGGAAATGGATGGTCTTCTTATTCCTCATGTTGCCTCGACTTGATTCCTTCTGGGATGAGAATTCCAACTTGGTTGTATTCAACGGAAGAGGTCGATTCAAAGTGGTAAGGTATCATAAATGTTTGTTATGATTATTCCTAATTAATCGACTCAAGAAAAGAGTCTCATCGGAGCACTTGCTAAAAGGTCAACGGACGTTAAAATGGGCTCATCGCTTAATCATAACTCCATATTATATGATTAAACCGTTCTTTGTCCCACTTCAAGTTTTCCCAGTGCCTTTCGGAATTTCCCTTTGTATTTGTCCTTTGTCTTTAGTCTTTTGGCTTTTCGTTTTTATTTTTTTTTTTTTTCATTCATTCATTCATTTTTTTTTCTCTTGGAAACACTTTCTCATGCATCTATTTATACCTCTATGTATATATAAATTGAATTTTCCTTGTTTCGAGGCTTTCCACAATTTTGCAAAATAAAATAAAGGCTTCTTTCATAATTTTTCATATCCCTAAGCTCATTACTGTAAAAGCGATGAAGTTTTCAATAATATCCACGGCAGTTTTATCCCTTGCGTCAGTTGTCAGTGCGGCTGTTGTCACCCCATCCTCCAATGAATTCGAAGTCGACATTGCTGAAAGAGACTTGAGCTCTCTTGCTTCTAGCTTGTTGGATGGTCATATCGTATCAGAGGTTATTTCTCATGTCAATTTTGAAAAAATTGCCGGTTATGCCGATGACATTTTGAATGAAAACGATAATGTCAAATATTTGGATAAAGCCTTGGTGGCTTTGAAAGACAGTAACATTATTCCAAAATTAGCAGTGGAATTAGTTACTAGTAACGCCACTTTAGCAGTTGTTAAAAAAACTTTACCAATCTTGTTAAGTGTGGCCGGCGAAATTAATGCTACTTCTTTCTTCGTTGCTCTTGATAGATCAGGTTTAGCTTACTCGGTGGTTGCTGGTGCCATTGAAGATACTGATTTCTTACCATCAGTTCTTAATGTCTCGAGAAAATTAATTAAATCTTCCAAACTTAATTTCACCACCATCTTGGAAAAAGCCGGTAAATATGTGGAGAGTAAAGTTACCCGAGAACTCGCCTATGAGCAAGTCCCAGAAGAAAGTGTTTATGATTTAGTTTCAGTTGATAAACGTGATAACGTCGAAGACTTATTAACCACCGTGTTGAGCTCCGTTAAAAGATCAGGTTTGGTCAATGAAACCGTCACCACTTTGCTCAGTAATGATGAGTTCCAAGATGGTACCGTTGTCCTTATTCAAGGTGTTTTGGAAGATATTGGATCTTTGATTAAAGGTACCAACTTCTCTGACTTGAAACCAATTTTAACCTCATTATGGAAATCTAATTTATTACAACACACTTTGGAAAGAGCTTTAAAAGATGAAGACTTGAGAGAAGCTTTGGAAAATGACTTGGGTGGTCTCTTGAAAAAAGGAACCATCAAGGAAACCGATTTAGTTTCCAAGAAAGAACTTGCCAACTACGAAGTTGAATCCGCTTCTACTACCATTAGTGCTTCTCCAAAAGGATCAGGAATTGCCAGTGTCGGTACCAAGTATGGCTCTTACGCAAAGACTCGTACCACCAATGCTGCTTCTATCTCCGCTTATCCATCTGAATCTACCGCATACTCTGCCACTGCTCACCCTACCTCGTCCGGCTCCTCGGGTGCTGGTGCTTTGATTGACCCTAATGTCAATAACAGATTATTAACCTTCATGTGTGGTATTGTGGGTGTTGTCTCCATCATCTTGATCTAAGCCTTAAAATACCTCCTCCCCATATATATATACTCATATATATATATAACATTTCATTTCCTCTTCTTTAGAACCGTTTGTTTAAAATCCATTTTCTCTACCATTTTTATTTCGCATCTATTTATTATTACTAATTTTTGACTAAAATAATCTATAATCTACTAATATGATTTTTTTTGTATACATATTCTTCAACGCTGACTTTACAAGTATAGCCATGAAAGGCATATTCGGAGTATTATTCAAGGTCAAGCAATCTTAAGAGCACATGGACAGTAAAGCAAATGTCCAAATTTTTCGAAGGAGAAGCAAGTTGTTGAGAGGTGCGAAAAATACGATGTGAGAGGCTTTTCATTAATTTCAGATTACATCACTTAACAACTGAATTTTATTACTTCTTTCTTTTATATTCCAGTATACTTGTATTATTATCGTTACAACCTTTTGACAGTTTCATCAAAATGGCCCCGTTTAATTTGGAACTCAATGAGAAGACACATAATCCTTCAGTGGATCCATCTGATGAAGAATTCGCACATGATAGCGATGAACATCATCATCATTTCTTAGATGATAGTGACATCGAGGATGAAGATGGACTTTCAAAGTCGTATAATTCGACCCACTTCTCCAATGCAGAAGACAGATTCATGAAAGATCACGATTTAAAAGTGAAGGCATTTGAAGCCTTGCATCTCAACTCAACACCAACAAACCCTTTGGCTCATCCTCACAGTCCATCTTCACCGCAACATAGAAGAAGACAATCAATTATCGATTTACCTCAGTATCAACATGCTTTACCTAGGCATTATCACCCATTACCATCAACTGCTTCTCACAATAACAATCACACTCAGGATCCTAAGTCAAACGCAAATGCTTTACCGGAAGAGTATCCTTCAGGTGAGTTAATTGAATTATTCAAGAACGTAAAGTTGTGCCTTGATCTTAGACATAAATATTTGAACCTTTCACATCAATTTGATGAAATGGAAAACCCTAAAAATAAAGACGACTGGGTTATATATCCTCCACCTCCTAAGCCCACATATAAATCAAGAAATAGATTCAATCAACTTGCTGAAAATGAACCAGAAGAAGAGTTTGATTTTGCCAAGTGTGTTATTCCTGACGGTGATGATCTGGTTTATTTCAAGGCCAATGATGAAGACAATTATCAAATTTATGACTCCAAAACCAACAAACCAATTGTCGAAGTTCCTTCTTTACATGATTATTATTCTGATTTGAACAAGATTATTAGGATCTCGTCCGATGGTCCCTCTAAATCATTTTCATTTAAAAGATTACAATATTTGGAAGCAAAATGGAACATGTATTTTTTGCTTAATGAATATGAAGAAAATAAGCAATCGAAACGTAATCCACATCGTGATTTTTATAATGTTCGTAAAGTGGATACTCACATTCACCATTCTGCCTGTATGAATCAAAAACATTTGTTAAGATTCATCAAGTACAAATTGAAAACTCAACCCGATGATCAAGTTATCTTCAGAGATGGTAAGTTATTGACTTTGGAAGAGGTGTTCAAATCCTTAAAATTGACTGCTTATGATTTGTCCATTGATACCTTGGATATGCATGCTCATACCGATACTTTCCATAGATTCGATAAATTCAACTTGAAGTATAATCCAATTGGAGAATCAAGATTAAGAGAAATTTTCTTGAAAACGGATAATTTTATCAATGGTAGATATTTAGCCGAATTGACTAAACAAGTGTTTGAGGATCTTGAAGGTTCAAAGTATCAAATGACCGAATTAAGAATTTCCGTTTACGGTAGATCGATTCATGAATGGGATAAATTGGCAAGCTGGATTGTGGATAATAAACTTTTCAGTCATAACGTTCGTTGGTTAATTCAAGTACCAAGATTGTATGACTTGTATAAGAAGAACAATAATGTGGGTACTTTCCAAGATATTATTAGAAATTTGTTCGAACCACTTTATGAAGTTTCCGTCAATCCTAAATCCCATCCTAAATTACATGTTTTCTTACAGCGTGTTGTCGGTTTTGACTCTGTGGATGATGAATCCAAGCTGGAAAAACTCTTACAATCGAAAAAATTCCCTCCAGCAGGTCAATGGGATATGGCCACCAATCCACCTTATTCCTATTATTTGTACTACATCTACGCCAACTTGACTCCCTTGAACAAATTAAGATTATCCAAGGGCTTCAACACGTTTGTATTAAGACCTCATTGTGGTGAAGCTGGTGATCCAGAGCATCTTATCAGTGCTTTCTTGACCTCACATTCAATCTCGCATGGTATTTTGTTAAGAAAAATTCCGTTCATCCAATACTTGTACTACTTGGATCAAATTGGGTTGGCTATGTCGCCATTATCTAACAATGCTTTGTTCTTAACCTATGATAAGAATCCTTTCTACAATTTCTTCAAAAAAGGATTGAACGTATCCTTGTCTACCGATGATCCTTTACAATTCTCTTATACTAAAGAGCCATTGATTGAAGAATACTCGGTGGCTGCTCAAATCTATAAGTTTTCCAGTGTTGATATGTGTGAATTGGCCTGCAATTCTGTGAAGCAGTCTGGTTGGGAAGCCTCCATCAAGAAGCATTGGCTCGGTAAGAAATTCATGTTGGGCGGTACCGAAGGGAACGATATTGAAAAGACCAATGTTCCTGATGTTAGAATTGGCTACAGAGAGGAAACCTTAAATAGTGAATTGGAATTAGTAGACTACTACGCCAAATTGCAAAGTCCCCTGGCATAATAATTCCCTTTGAGGCACTGACCCTGATATAATAACACCTATATATATATATATACCTACATATACTTTCTTCTAAGAGGCAATAAAAGTCAATTCAAAAGAACAATACAAAAAAAAATTGAAAAAAGAAAAGGTGCACCCGGTGGTGTGTGTAGAAAACTATAAAGGGCTTTAAATTGCGAATCGACTTTTGACTCGTAATTGGAATATCATCTGAATAAATCGGACCACACCAAGACCAGTTAACTATTTTGCTATCTAGGCTCTTTTGAATTACAATTGCACGATTCACACCAAAAGCTGACTTGAATATATCTTTTAGAATGGTCAATCAGAGAACTGTTAAGCTAGTCAAGCCGTATCCTCCCAAAAGATCGATTCCTGCCGTGCTCACGATAGCAGGCTCCGATAGTTCAGGAGGAGCCGGTATTGAGGCTGATTTGAAAACTATAACGGCCCATGAAGTATATGGATTGACTTGTATTACCGCCTTGACGGCTCAAAATACTCAATTGGTTCAGGCAATTGAAAAAACGTCCCAAGAACATTTACGTAAAATTCTTGCTAGCAATTTCGATGACTTTGTATATGGATATGAAGGTGATGAAGAAGGACAAGTTCCCTTGAAAGCTATTAAGACCGGGATGTTGACCAAAGATGCAATAATAGTGTTACAAGATTACATGCCATTATTGAAGAAACATGATGTGAAATTCGTGGTGGATCCAGTCATGGTAAGTACTTCAGGAACTGAATTATTTGATAAAGAAGCCATGAAAATTTGTATTGAATCATTGATCAGGATGGCCTTTTTGGTCACCCCCAATTTTGTGGAAGCCATTGCCATGCACAAGAGTAAACTTGGAGTTGATGCTGACTATGAAGAACCGGTTATAGAGTCCATTGATGATTTTGTTCAATTCGTTATCACTTTACAAAAAAGTTTGGGATGTGAAAATATTTTGGTGAAAGGTGGTCACATCCCCTGGAATACAAAGACCAATAAGCCATTCCGAGGTAATGTGGAACAAAATCAGGAGGACATTCTGGTTATTGATATTTTGTACCAATCATCAACCGAATCGGTCACCATCTACGAATCTGAATTTATCTTTACCCGAGACACCCATGGTACTGGATGTACTTTATCGGCATCAATTGCTTCTAACATTGCCAAAGGTTTGACTTTGGAACAGGCATTACCATTGTCAATCAACTATATTCACAAAGGGATCTTGAGTTTGGAAAAAAGACTTGGTCATGGACATGGTCCGTTGAATCATACAATTAGTCCTGAATTAGGTACCTTATCGATTGTATCACCCAAAGGTCTGGGTGTGGGTGTAGAGATCACCAGCAAGTATGGTACTTTCTTTGAATTTTTCAAACAACACCCTAACATTAAGGATAATTGGCAAAAATATACTCAGCACGAATTTCTTCATCAATTGGCAGCTAATAAGTTGCCCTTCAATCGTTTCCTTTATTTTTTGAAACAAGATTTCTACTATCTCGTCAATTATGCCCAAGTGCATGGATTGGCCGCGTCAGTGGCTCCCAATTACTTACAGACCCATTCAGAAGCATTGGTCATTGGTAATGTGGTGAATGAAATTGAAAGACACAAGACCAAATTGCAGAAAAAATATAACATTGACTACGATAAAGCCGATCTCGATGTTGAATTACAACCAGGTAAAGCATGCTTAGAATATTGTCACTATTTACTAGCCCTAGGTAAACGAGAAGATTACTTGGGTATAAAAGTTGCCTTGGCTCCCTGTCTTCATGGCTACGCCGAAGCCGGCCAGTTTGTTACTCAATTACGTAATAAATACAAGGAGTCAGATGCAAACTCCTCCAGTTTCTTGAACGTGCTTGAAACACAAGATGAATCCGACACTTACGATTCCTGGATCGCTGATTATGGGTCTGATTGGTACTTGGAAGCTCATAATGACGGTATCAAAACGTTACAAACCATGCTAGAAAACACTCCTATCACCCAAGAAAGACTCGAAGAGCTCGTCGAGGTTTTCAACAAGGTCACCGTGTTAGAGTTCAATTTCTGGTCTGAAGTCATCACCCATTCAAAGTCAGCTTGAATATATATAAAGATATAATTTTAGAAAGAACATCCGTACATCCCAATATTAAGACTTTTTTTGTTTTGCTTGTGTGCCTTCGACTCAAACTGTAAAACATTTTTCCCAAGATGTAAAACAGGTCTGGCTGAGATTTCCAGGTTGGCCTCGCAAACCCTCAAGAGATTGTTCGAAGTTTCGGTGGGAGAAATCATCATTGTAATTGATACGTTACTTTTTAAAATACAACCCTTTCACAACAGCTTGATTGTTAGTTTATACTCCATAGCAGGTTACCCAATTGGATTACTGGATTAATTGAGACGTATTATTCATGTATAATCCATATCAACAGCAGCAGACTGGGTATAACCAACAGCAGCAGCAAACCGGCTTTGCTGGCGGTTATCCAAATCAGCAACAGTTTGCTCAACCTCAACAGACTGGTTTTTATCCCTCCCAACCACAACTACAAACACAGGCTACGGGATTCTATCCTCAGCAATCGCAGCCTCAATTACAGCAGCAGCAGCAACCACAATTGCAACAAACTGGGTTGTATAATCAGTCAGGGTTTCAACCTCAACCTCCTACTAGTTTTGGGCAACCTTCACAAATACAACCTCAAGCGACTGGGTTCATTCAACCTCAGGCTACTGGCTATGTCCAGCCACAAGCCACTGGCTTTATTCAACCCCAAGCTACTGGTTATATTCAACCTCAACGTACCGGTTTCCTGCAAGCGGTTTCGAATGTGTCTGAAAATAATGATTTGAAAATTCCTAGTATAAGATTATCCTTCATTACCGCCGCTGATCAAACCAAGTTTGAACACTTATTTAGAACTGCTGTTCCTAAGGGTGAGCAGGCCATCAATGGTGATTCCGCTCGTGACATTTTGCTCAGATCAGGCTTACAACCTGTTACATTGGCTGAAATATGGTCATTGGCCGATACTAATAAATCAGGTTCTCTTCTATTTCCTGAGTTTGCATTGGCTCTTCACTTGTGTAATTTATCTTTGAAAGGAGATTCTCTTCCCGGCGTATTACCAGAAAAATGGCTGAATGAAGTTCAAAGTTTTGTCGACGCCATTAGTTTTAGTGTCCCGGAGGATCCATCAAAAATTATGGCCAACACGCCTTTCTCCACATTCAGTCAATCTTTGGCTCCTCAGTCAACTGGGTTTAATCCACCAGCTCCACCAACGACTTCTTTTGTTGCACAACCTACTGGTGGTGCATTCCCACTTCTGTCCCAACAAACTGGCTTTAATGCTACTTCCAATCCACCAGCTCCATTAAATTCCCAAAGAACCGGAGGTGGTTCATTGATTCCTTTACAACCTCAACAAACCGCAGGTTTGATACCAGCCCAAAAAACTGGTCCTCTTCAACCACAATCTACCGGTTTTCAGTCTCAACAAACGAGCTTCCAACTGCAACAGACTGGACTTCAACCCCAACTGACTGGTTTTCAACCCCAACTGACTGGTTTTCAACCCCAACTGACTGGTTTTCAACCCCAACTGACTGGTTTCCAGCCTCAACAAACGGGTTTTCAACCTCAACAGACTGGGTTCCAGCCTCAACAAACAGGATTCCAACCTCAACCTACTGGAGGACTTTTGCAATCGCAACCTACTGGTAAACCCGGGCAATGGGGGTTTGTTTCCATGCCCACTGGTGGTATACCTGGTTTAAATGCTATGCAAGAGCACTTTTTACCCTCGTCACAGTTGTCAAGTAATAACTTACAAAATGCCATGGGTGGTTCGTTAAAGACTAACGTCACCTGGTCAATCACTAAGCAAGAAAAACAAATTTACGATGGTATTTTTGGTGCTTGGGATACTTCAAGAAGAGGATTCATTGATGGTGAAGTTGCAATCAATATCTTTGGTAAGTCGGGTTTGAGCAGACCTGATTTGGAATCCATTTGGAACCTCGCAGACTCTAACAATAGAGGTAAATTAAATAAGGATGAATTTGCTGTGGCTATGCATCTTGTCTACAGAAGGTTAAATGGTTTCGATATCCCATTGAGATTACCTCCAGAATTAGTGCCTCCATCTACGAAATATATTCAAGATTCTATGGATTCTTTGAAAAATTCTTTGAAGGGTGGTGCAGCTGTGAAGCCTGCCAAACCTGCTCCTCTTAAAGCCAAAACTGATGGTTCTAGATTCAAAAACAATGATGAAGATATTGGATATGTTTCCAGTTCTCGTCACAGAAGAAGAAGTAATGCTACTGAACCTGAACAACCTAAAAGCAGTGTCAAATCTTCTAACGATAGTGACTTAAGTATTGATGACTTGAAGAAGTTGATTCGTGAAAAGCAAATTCTTTTAGATGCGTTAGATGCCGAGGACCAAGATTCCTCAAACACTAATAAATCTTTGGATGAAAAGAATTATAGAGATATTGAGGGTCTTAAATCTCAGATAAAAAGTGTTCAAGAAAATTTGAACCAATTTGCCGTGACTGGTGGATCTTTCCACGAGAAGAAACAATTGTTAGACAAATTGAATTACTATACTCGTGACAAAGTTCCGGGGTTGATCTCAAAAATCCACAGTGTCAACCGGGAAATTTCTAAGCAAAAGGTTGAGCTCTTCAAGTTGAAATTATCGAAAGAAAATCCAGATTGGTCACCAGACAGTGGAGAAGCAGGTATCGTGGGTACTGGTCCAAATGGCCAAGTTACTGATTATGATAGAAAGAAGTTTAAATCGAAACAACTTTTGAAACAACGTATGGCTGCTTTGACCGGTAAGTCGATCGATACTGGCTCTAACAAGGACTTGGATACCAAATTGCAAAATGAAACAGAAAAGGCTAATAAAGAGAAAGAAAATCAATCCAATATGATTAATGATATAGAAAGTAGTATAAAAGAGCTTGAAGATGGCGCCGCCTCATTCCTTCATGTTAGCACAAAGGATGAAGTAGGTGCCGGAAAGTGGGAAAAAGGAGATGGGGTTTCTTCAAATGTTGCCGCTTTTATTAGAGACTTAAACTCTCACGCTCCTCAACAAAATGCTCAATCACTGCAATATAATAATGGTCAGTACAATGGTCAGCAAGGCCAGTCTACCCGACCATCTTTCACAAATCTGCAAGGCCAGCAAAATAGATCTTTAGATACGACTCCTCAAAGCACTGGCCAAAGCACACCTACCGGCTCATCATCCAGCTATACGAACCCTGAAGATCGGGCTGCATACATCAAAGCTCAAGCTGAAAAGAGAATGCAGGAAAGATTAGCCAAATTGGGTATCAGTAGACATAGGGGAAGTGGCTCTTCTAACCTTGTCAGCCAAAATGAACCCACTCCAAAGCATGAAGAAGCACCAAACACTCCTCAACGTCTGTCTCCCCAGGAGGTCAAACCATCTGAACCGGCTGAGCCTGTTCCGCAAAATAAGCCACCTGCTCCTCCTCCACAAAGATCTGCATCTACTCAACAGGTTTCCAGTACAGCTGCTGTAACTCCTGCAGCTCCTGCAGCTCCTGCGGCACCTGCTACTGACAGCTCCGGAGATGATGATGATGATGAGTATGCTGCCTTGATGAAGCAAAAAGAAGAAATGGAGACCCGTAAACAAGAGCGAAAACTCAAGAAGAAGCAAGAGAGAGAAGAAAGATTGGCCACTTTGAAGAAAGAAATGGAAGAAATGAAAAAGAAAGAGCAAGCACCAGATAGCGATGATGATTGGGACGACACTCCTGTTACTCAAGCACCAACTTATAGACCTAACTCTCAGAAAACTGTGCCAACGTTATCGTCGGTTTCATCTTCTGTCGCCACCCCACCTAAGGAAGAACAAGAACCCATTACCAAACCGCAAGAAGCTCCAAAAGAAGATCCTGACCTTTCACAAGCCAAGAAGTCAGATATTTCTCCTTCTGGTACTTCAGCTGCTCCTTCTCAAAATGGTACAGATATTCCTGCTCCTCCTCTGCAACCCCATAGTAGTAACCCATTTGCTAAAATGCAAGGTGGTCCTTCTAATGGAACGGACAGTGCTGCTAGTTCACGCTCTAATACGAATCCTTTCTTCAAGCCTACTGCCAAGCAAGCTACTATCGATCCAGAAAAGGCTGAAGCTCAGAGGGCTTCTCAAAGAGGATTGGACGCAGGAAATGATTGGAGTGATGATGAAGAAAACTCATCCGATGATGATGGTCCAAATAGGGCCGGTGCTGCTAGATTAGCTAGTTTATTGTTTGGTGGAATGTCACAACCACCAGCTAGAACTTCTGATCCTGAGCCCAAACAGGCTGCTACACCTGTGCCTTCGGCTCCTGCTGCAGAAAGTCCATCTGTCCCTCCTGCAGCCCCTGTCCCCACTGAACCAAAAACACCACTTGACGATCAAGGATTTGATCAGGATTCTGATGACGAATTTACAACTCCTCCAGCGTTATCAAATCCAGCACCAAGCAATGATGCTATCCCCGCACCTCCGCCGGTACCTACAGACGTTCCTCCAGTACCATCAGAGGCTCCTCCATTGCCTTCAGACGCTCCTCCATTACCATCAGATGCTCCTCCTGTACCTACCGATGTCCCTCCAGTACCTAAAGAAGTTCCACCTGCACCTTCCAGCATACCTCCTCCTCCTCCTCCTCCACCTTCAAGTGGATCTGCTCCTCCTCCTCCCCCTCTTCCAAGTATGGGTGTCCCCCCTCCGCCAGGTGGATCTGCTCCTCCTCCGCCTCCACCACTCTTGAGTACACCATCATCAGCTTCAAATGGTGGTGCTCCTAATATTAATGCCTTGTTAGGTCAGATACAGGGTGGTAAGTCTTTGAAGAAGGTTGACGAAAGTCAAAAACGTATTGTAGATGGTGCTACTGTTGGTAGAGTATTGTGATGCATCTGTCTTGAAATTTTATTTTAAGACCTTATTTTTTTAACCTTATTTTTTTTGTCCTTATCAATGATCATTTTGTTTTATATACTTTCATTTTTGTCTTTTATTTAGTATTATTCATAAATTATTTTAGCTGTTCACAATTCTTACAAGACTCAAAACGTCAAATTATGAATTATATATGTACATTTGATTCGTTATTTAAAATAAAAGTTCCATAAAAATATTTACAATTATTAACTTGTTTGTTTTTTGAACTATTTACATGTGTGTAGTATCATTATTCGGAAATATCATTAGTGTCAATCGTGGAATTTGGAGTGTGTTCACTGTGATTGGGTTTGACGTATAATTGCCCGTCCTTAACATCAATGGAGACTGTTTCGCCTTCTTTCACTTGACCTTTTATTAAGAGCATTGCTAAAGGATTCAACAATTTTTTTTGTAAAGCTCTGTTCAATGGTCTGGCACCATATACTGGGTCATAACCAAGCTCAGCAAGTAAGCTTTTAGATTCAGGCGTTAAAGTAAGTGAGATACGTTTATCGGATAATCTTCCTCTAATTTCATCCAAGCGGATTTCCAAGATGTTCCTTAAAGATTCTTTTGATAACCGGTTGAAAATAAGGATATCATCAAGACGATTCAAGAACTCGGGAGGGTAGTGATGTCTTAATACTTCAGTGATCTGTTTTCTTGTGTTTTCATTAATATGGCCATCATCGGAAGTATCCTTGTCAGCCAATAAAATTTCTTGACCAATGTTGGAAGTCATAACGATAATGGTGTTACGGAAATCAATATGTTTACCGTGAGAATCAGTTAATGAACCTTCATCCAATACTTGTAACAACAACTTGGAAACATCGGGATGAGCTTTTTCGAACTCATCAAATAAGACGACCGAGTAAGGTTGACGTCTTACTGCTTCAGTTAATTCGCCACTTTCATCATAACCGACGTAACCTGGTGGTGAACCAATTAACCTTGAAACAGTATGTTTTTCCTGGAATTCAGACATGTCGAATCTAATCACGGAAGACTTATCATTGAATAAGAATTCGGCCAAAGACTTGGTCAATTCAGTCTTACCAGTACCAGTTGGACCTAAGAAAATGAAGGAAGCAATTGGACGTTTATCACTGGTTAACCCTGCTCTTTGTAATCTTACTGCATCCGCCACGGCATGTATGGCTTCATCTTGACCAATGACTTTCTGTTTGAGTAAAATTTCCATATCTAATAATTTATCCTTTTCGCCTTTCATTAAATTAGTTAGAGGAATACCAGTCATTTTAGATATGACACGAGCGATGTCATCTGAAGTAACTGAATCATGAAGTAATGTTGAGGTAGACACAACCTCTTCCTTTTCTGTAACTTCATGAACTTGTTGTTCCAATTGAGGAATAATTGAGTATTGTAATTCTGAGGCTCTACCATAATCACCTTGTCTTTGAGATTGTTCTAAATCGAACTTAGCCTGTTCCAATTCCGTTTTAGCCTTTTTAATTTCTTCCAAGGATTTTTTTTCTGCTTCCCATTGTTCGGTGAATTCTTTCAATTCTTCTTCTTTCAAATGCAATTCTTCTTCCAATTTGAGTCTTCTATCAGTTGATAATTGATCATCTTCTTTTCTTAAAGATTCCAATTCAATTTGGATGGTCATTATTTCACGATCAAGTTGAGCAATTGCATCTGGTTTTGATTCATGTTGTAATCTTAAAGTTGAACAAGCTTCATCAACCAAATCAATTGCTTTATCGGGTAAGAATCTGTCGGTAATATAACGGTTTGAATATAAGGCTGCCGTGACCAAAGCTGAATCGGTAATACGGACCCCGTGATGAACTTCATAACGTTCTCTTAATCCACGAAGGATTGAAATGGTATCTTGAACGGTAGGTTCACTCACGGTAACGGGGGAGAATCTTCTGGCCAAAGCAGCATCTTTTTCCACGTATTTACGATATTCTTCAATGGTGGTAGCACCACAAAGAGAAAGTTTACCTCTTGCAAGGGCTGGTTTTAATAAATTTGAGGCATCAATGGATCCTTCAGCTTTCCCAAGACCCATTAATAAGTGTAATTCATCGATGAAAAGAATGACACCACCATTTTTTTCTTCCACTTCTTTCAAAATCAGTTTTAATTTAGCTTCGAAATCACCTCTAAATTTAGCTCCCGAGATGATACCGGCCAAATCCAACGTGATGATCTGTTTATCTTTCATACTTTCTGGTACTTCACCTTTAATAACTCTTTGAGCCAACCCTTCCATGATGGCAGTTTTACCGGTCCCGGCGTTCCCAATCAACACGGGGTTATTTTTAGTTCTTCTGGACAAAATCTGGACGGTGCGACGAATTTCCTCATCACGGCCAATCACGGGGTCCAATTTCCCGTCTTTAGCCAACTGAGTCAAATCAGTACCGAATTTTTCTAACGCAGGACGATCATCGTCATCTTTATTCATTTGCATCTGTAAAAAACGGGGTTTGGAAGTATGGAAGGATCTGACGGTTGGACTTGCCGTGGCATACGCAATGATAGGAAGCTTGGTTGGTTCTTGAGAGGATACTGGAACAAGACTGAACGACCGTACAATCGACAGAGACCTGATTGGTTTATAGGGTGATGATAACCTCAATTTTGCCATCCGGGAGGATGCTGTTCTGGAGGATAACATTTTTTATTACAGGACAAGTAGTGAGGTAATTGTCTATTAAGAATTAAAGGGTAAGTCACTAGTCATACATAAAGAAGAAGAAGTGAATAGAGAGTCATTATATACATATCATGAAAGTCCAGTAATCATGATTTTTTAGCCGCCAGAAAAACTAGAAATTTCTCGAATTTTCCGCCATACAAAGAAAAAATGAGGTGTACGGGTGTGGGGTTTGAAGTGCACGGGTTTATTGGGGAGGTCTTGGTTTTTCATCGGGCCAGTAGTCTTCATGGGAGAAGCCAGGATGGGGCACGAATGGAGGCGGGAGGGAGTCGTTGTTGTGGTGGTGTTGGGCAGAAGATCCTTCCACCGGGTGGGGCAGAGCATCATGGTCAACCTGGTCTTGACTCTGACTATCATCCCAGATGGCGTAATTATCGACGTATTCGATATCGTAACTTTGATCTGAATCCTGAGAATGCAGCGAATGAACGTCGGATGGGTTATTATCGGTGGTATCGATATGGCTGACAATATGGTTATTTGATGGGCCGGCATCGTTGTCGTTATTTTGGGTTGAGGTAGAATCGGTGGTACCCGATAAGAACATGTTCAGTTCCTTTTCCATGTCATTATTGTTATAGATTGATTTGGCAAACGAGGGAGACGACGAGATGGAATGACGTCTTCCAAGTAATGAATCGAGGAACGAGGTGAAATAATTGCGGAATAATCCTTGACGTTTATGGTGAATCATCTTGTTGTTATTGGCGGGGTCATCGCGGAAACTAACGACATCATCGATACTAATACGCCTTCCCAACACTCCCATGAGTTCGTATCTTTTCTCGATGAATTTGATACTATTGATCCATTCCCAAACCACGGTCAACATGTAAATTTCGAGCAAATAGGGAATTAGGGTTAGCCAAACTTGAACAAGCCAGTTTTTCTTGAAAAGAGAAATGATGAGAATGCTAAGGACGATATGAAGTAGGAATAAGAACCAGACAAACCCCGCGAGGCCAAGTAATCTTCGTGTATAGCAAATTTTACGAGGATTCTTCATGCTGGTGGTATAGTATAATAAACTTAGACCAAACCACACGATGATCAAAATTTTCAAGATGACTCGCAGGTTCATGCATTTGTTATAATTGGGGTTTGATTTGAAGTTGGCATCAAGCACAGTATCAATGACATTATATTTGGCTTCAAATACAATACTGGCGGCGGTATGACCACAAATCAATAAGCCGCCAATGATCCCCGACCGCCACTTGAATCGACTTCGTGTAAGCTGGTACACCACAATCTGAAACCAGGCAAGCTGGGTCAACACTTGTGAAATGACAATGATGACTCGGTACGAAATCACCGTATAAATTCCTTTGTATATGGCAATAATATCAAGAGTATCGTCATAATATTCTCCGCGGGCAATGTTGGTGATATGAATGAGTAGAATCGTGGTCACGATGGTATACAAGACGGTAGCCAACTGGGTTAATACTGGTTTACGCTTACTCTTGGGAGATAGGAAAAAAATTAGCGAAAGCATCCAACAGGATATACATGATCCACTAATGGTGAATAAAAGAGCCACAAACGTATCTCCATTATCATTTTGATTATAAGGAGAGCACTTGTAGTTTTGCTCCCAAGTACTGTTACTGGCCTGGGATTCATTCAAATCGGTGATTTGTTGTATAAGATCTGGTATAGAACAGTTGGTCACATAATACGCCGGAAGAAACCCATGGGTATAATTTCGGGACCATGTATCATTGGATAAATCCTGGAACTGGATGGACCCCGACGTCAACGAGTACACCGAACAGTTGAGGTCCAACCCGTTTTCCAGTAGGAAGAAGATCGAAGTATTACTCATCGCCATCTTCCAAACATCTTTTACTATAATTTGTAATGATAGGAGAACCCACTTATATATAAAAGTCTTGGTCGATGATTTCTTTTCTTGTTGTCTATTTTGCTATCGGCACTTCAACTCAATAACCGACTAGTACTATAATTTCTTAGCCCTTCGATGCTTTTTTGCTTTCTTTTTCAGGCTTCCTATTCTAATTAAAACCAGTTTATATTTCTTTCCCTTTTTTCTTAGCCATTCTTTTTTTCTTTAATTTACTATTATTATATTTTCATAATTGTGTCCTTTTTTTTTTTTAGCTTTTGGCGGCATGTGCAGTATTCTCGCTAAGAAAACAAAAAAAAATTACAAAAACAAGAAAAAAAATTGAAAAAGAAACAAAATAAAGGGTGTATGGGTTTTTGTTTTTGGGAATGGGACGACCCTTAAAATGTCGTGTGAATTTTTGATTTTTTTGGTTTTGTGTCGCGACAATGTCTCGATTCAATCCTGTTGATTACTGGATTGAGGTGAATACAAGTTTGAATCAAACTGTCGAATTCCGGTCGCATTTTGGCACCTGGATTTTTTTTTTTTCGATTCGGTAGGAGTTTTTGTTTAAGTTGATGTTTTAGTTGATATTTGTTGTTGATACTTGTTGTTGATACTTGTTGCTGAACCCCTTACAAACAACACGGCACGGCGTCGATTGTAATCTGCATACATGTCTTTTGCTCCTCCTCCTCCCCCACCGTTCGGTGGGGGTGCCGCTGGCACTAATTCTGGTGCTGCAGGCCCTGCTGGTGGCACCGGCGGGTATTCGAATGCTTCCTCGATCCCCAATTCCCCCAATCATCAAGTATCGGAACTTAATTCCAACTTCCAGAACCTTGCCGTCAACGGGCCCGCCAAGTCCAAGAAGAAAAGAAGCCAACGGGCGTACCATACCGAGTTCAGTTCCCCGGTGGGCACCGGCGCCAATACTCCTTCCAATGGGTACCAAACTCATCATCAATTCCACTCTCAATCAGCGCTTGATCCTTACACTCCTACCAAAACTGGCTTCCCGCATGCTTCCTCCACGTCCCCCTACACCCCGACCCATCAGCATCAACCATTCAATGCAAACGTGTCGCAATTCCACACTCCAACCCCTACCATATCCCAATCTCCCGTGGCCATGCTTGGAGGTGCTGCCGCCGCTACTGCGGCGGCCACCACGGCTGTTCCAACCACGGCTGCTGCTGCTGCTGCTGGCATGGCTGATCCAACCGCCTCGTTCTCAAATGGACCTCTGGATGCCACCGAGGATCTTTCGTTGGCCAACGCAAGGTATCACCAACAATTGGAATATAACACCATCATAAATCCTCACGATACTGAACACGGCCCCGCCTACAAATCGTTCCTCACATTTCAAAACATCGTGCCTCCTTGTGCCGGTACCCAGTATCACACCGTCGATCAAGGAACCGCGTCTTCCAAATTCATGAGACCAACCATGTATAACGTACCGGAAAATGAACAATTAAGAACCGCCACTAAATTACCGGTGGCCGTCACCGTAAGACCTTTTGCTCCCTTATTACCCAGTGAAGATGCCATCCCCGTGGTGGATATGTCTCAATTGGGCTCGTCAGAATCTTCGGATCCCATGGACGTGGGTCCTCCAAGATGTCGTCGGTGTCGTACCTACATAAATCCCTCGATGCAACATACTAATCATAATACGTTTGTTTGTAATATTTGTCAATTTCCCAATAATACGGTGCCCATGGATTATACTTCCATGATTAACCCCATCACGGGACAAAGAATCGATCGTGATTTGAAACCAGAATTACATCGTGGCGTTTATGATATAATTGTTCCTCAAGAATATAACGTCGGTGGTTCTTCCACCACCAATCATGAATTACATCATGTTTTCTTAATCGACGTTAGTGAGAATAGTATCAAACAATCCCTCCCGGTCTTGGTGGCCGATGCTATAAGAGCAACTTTATATAATCTAGATGATTACGAAAATGACTCCGATCCCAATCAATTATCCAAAAAATTCCAGGGTAAATTCGCCATATTGGCCTTTGATAAACGTCTTCAATTCTATAATTTATCACCATCATTGGAATCAACCCAAATCTCTATATCGGCTGATTTGGAAGATCCCTTCGTTCCATTTGACGATGGATTATTCGTCGATCCAGAAGAAAGCAGATTGGTAATTGAAGATGCCTTAAACCATTTGGAATCACTTACTTCGCAAGATAATTTGGCAGAAGCTGAACCTTGTTTCGCTGCCGCTTGTCGTTACGCTTCCTTATGTCTTGCAAAAGTAGGTGGTGGGAAAATCACCTCCATATTATCTTCATTACCTTCTTGGGGGCCCGGAAGTCTAAAATTTAAAGATAATCATGCCATTGGCCGTACTCCGGCCCCTGAAGTAGAGAAAAGAGTGTTCTTACCCGATAATGATTATTATAAATCATTGGCTAAAGAATTTTTATCCCAAAATGTGGGTCTTGACGTTATCGTGGTAAGTCAACTGCCAGTTGATTTATCCAATATTGGTTGGTTAGCAAGTGTCAGCGGTGGTTCTGTTTATAAATATTCTGATTTTGATTTCGAACGTGATGGTCGTAATTTCACCTCCAAATTTATCAATAGTGTCAATAAGACTACCGGTTATCAAGGTCAATTGAAATTAAGATGTTCTAATGGATTACAAGTGGCTCAATATTATGGTACCAGTTCTTCTGTTTCCGAATTAAGTGTGGTGGGTTCCTCCGTTCAAGATCCAGTCATCCCGGTTCTTAATGAGGACCAAACTTTTACCGTCCTATTACAATATGACGGTAATTTAAATACCAAGTACGATTGTCATTTACAAAGTGCCTTACTTTATACCGATAAACATGGAGTGCGTAAAGTCAGAGTGATTAATTTGGTATTGGCCGTTTCAGAAAGATTGGAAGACGTGTTCAATTTTGTTGATCAAGATTCAGTTGTAACCACCATTATCCGAGATACCATATCATTCGTGGGTGCTCAACCATTATCAGAACTTCGGGACTCCCTCAATGAAAAATTGGTGGAAATTTTCACTCAGTACCGAGCCATGAGTGAAATTGGTCATAATAGAACTCGTACTTTAACTAAACAACTAATCTTCCCAGAATCTTTAAAACACTTACCTCTTTATATCATGGCTTTCATTAAACATCTCAGTATGAGAGATGTGACCGGAATTCCTGCCGATACTAGATTAAATGAATTTTTCCAATTATTAACAATCCCAATTGAAAGATTGGTCTACAAATTATATCCAGCATTAGTGGAACTTCATAGCTTGGCAGAAGATGATTGCTTAATACCAGATGGACCGGAAAATCCTCATGGTTTCATTAAGCTCCCCTTATTCAAAGAATTATCCCTGAATAACTTACAATTTGGCGTCTACGTGATGTGCGATGGTGATAACGTCTTAGTGTGGGTACATCCAAATGCCAATATTCTTCTAATCAAGGATATTTTCGGTGATGAAATCGAATCGGTCGATGAAATTAATCCTTTACTCGACGAATTACCCGAATTACCCACTGATATTTCTCAACAAACACGTAACTTGGTCAATTTTTTCCAGACTCAAATCATCGGTACTGCCTCGGTGGGTGCCGGTAGTATTAGATTAATCCGCGAAAGTATTGATAAATCAGAAACTATCTTCAGAGATAGATTGGTCGAAGACGCTTTGAAAGGAGCTGTCACCGTCAGTGGTGGTCCGAGTTATCCCGATTATTTGTCGAGTTTACATAAAGCAATCAGAGTTAAACTCGATAATGAAAAATCGTCTGTGCGTGTTCGAGATTCAGTTAATTCAGCAGAAAGTCATAATGATACTTTGGCTCAAAGACTTATTCATTTCTAGCTGCTTTAACTATTAAGTACATTATATAATCCTTCTTTTCTCTAACGTCTAGAATGCATGCATAATTAGTCATACCTAATCTATTCGTACTGTTAATTCCAACTGTAACAATGCTAATGAACTCGACTCAACTGTTTTAAGTTGCCCTTCTTGGTGTTCTCACGCTATTTTTTTTTTCGTAGCCTTTTCTTTTTTTTTTTTTTTGGTTTCTTGCTCGCTTCTAAAATTTACAATAAGGTGAGAAAAGTAAGTTTAGTTACAGAGATTTAACAGTAAAAAGAACAGACACCTATTGCATTAGCTAATTGCATCATTGTCGAATACATCAGCAAGCACAGGCCCAATGGGAGTTTACATACCACCTCCGAATGAAGGAGGTTCAGGCTCTGGTGGGAAAAACAATGACACGAACAGATCAACGGGTTCTGATCCCACATCCTCGGGCAATGTTTCAAATGCATCCATAGATTCATCATATAGACTAATACCCAGAAATCCTAGTTGTGGGCTTCAATTATGGGGGCCCTTAGTCCCAGCAGCCGATAATAAAGCTGCTCTTTTCATATGTACCAGTACACAATTTCTTGCGGGAATGTTGTTATTTAAAAATTTTAGAAGATTAAGATCGTATCCTCGACTCACAACCGGTGAACGATTGAATAAGTGGGCATCATTACCTGTGTCATTCCTTACCATTTTCATGACGGGGCTTGAACTAGTACGACATTGGAACCCGGTCGACCCTTGGGCAATTGAAGCGGCCGAAAAGAGAAAATTGGCTATTAAAAGCGGGTTGAAACCAAGTTGGTGGTTTGGGGCTATCAAATATTATGAACCATTGGATCTAAATACCTATAGATCTCGAATATTGCAAGAATTTTTTTCACGAGCCTATGCCGATCTGTATGCTAAGTTAAGTCTTGAAATTATGAATGGACGCCCCAATGATCAAGAAAATTCTACTCAGATATCGGGATTTTTAGCGGCAAGAAACTTTTTCACCGCTGGAAGTGAAAAGTTTAGAGAGAGTAGTGAAATTTTAAGACAAAGAAATACCAATTACTATCAAGAACTTTTATCGACACAATTGAAAGATGTCACTGAACTTAATAAGGCACCAAGATTGGATGATTTAATGGAAGGTAAAGGCGACATTCTGTATGATCCTGACTACTTGAAGCCTCATATACAACTAGGAAATCATAGCATTGAAACTGATGACGAATTTGATATGGTATGGCTTAATTTCGAGCCATGGGAAGAATTAAAACTCGATACTGCTTATTCGGCCATTTTAATTCCTAGACGAAGATGGGTAGATGAGGAAGAACCACCAGCTGACCAAACAAATGAAGTAGAGGGTTCGTAAGTGCTCACAGGATAAATTATGATAATGACTCTCGCATCGGTAATATTGATGATTTCTTTCAGCAAACCAAGGTTCTTTCTGGCAAATCTATTCTACTTAATATTTATTCTTTTTTGCCTTGCTGGACGTTAAGTGTTTTATTTATTATATACATGTACATATGTAAACATTAGGAATTAATCAATATCATAGACAAACAGTACCAATAGAATGTACCTCAGCTGAGTTTATATAAAAAGGAAATTTTATTATATATACAAGATAAATAAGTAAATATGCAATTGAAAACACTAATGTTTCTCATCTTCAATTAAATCTTCAGCCCATTTTAATTGTTTGGTGTCTGATTCTTTAAGCCCTGGTTTATTGAATTTATCCAAATGATTTTTCCAAATAAGTTCGGCAGGATCTTGATCAGGCTCAACCCATTCGAACCCATCACCACCAGTCATCCAATAAGCTTGAAGTTTTAAATCATCTAAATTATCCTTTTTTTCGAGTAATCTAACTTTATGACCATCCCTAGTGATTCCTGGTTTTAAAGTAGAACCACCTCCACTAACATTATCATCAGTTCTACACAATTCTTCCACTAACTCGGGAGAGTTTTCAGAGTTATTATTTAATTTGAAATCTGCTTCCATTAACTTGGAACACATCGACATTTCATCAGCATGCTTGAACCAGTGAGTGTAAAAAGTACCCTTTTGCCAAGTGAGGAAATCACCCCCTGACGAAACCAAGGTACGGCCAAATCTTACGATGGTGACAAAGAAACTTGAATTCAAGAAATAAGTAAGAATCATAGAATTAATGGATCCTAAATGACGCCAACTTGAAGATAAATAACCCAAATCTATTATTTGTTGAACACCAATCTTAGAGAAAAGGGTGATACCAATAGCGGTGGAAAACAACTTTATTGCCCCCAGTCTCAATTGATTATCTCGGAAATTGATATAATTGGGATGACCGGTAGTTAAATCAATGACTTTAAGACCATTTTGTAAATCACCATTGAATAAACAGTTACGGAACGGTATTAATGCTATTGATTTATCGATATGTTCTTTTGGATTACGCTTATAAAAAGTCTCGATTATCTTAATGTTGGTCACTATGGGTAATTTGAGTAAGAATATTCTTGTTAATAATTCTTTGGTGAACACAATTTTATCATTTGATAAAATTTGGGTAATTTTGTCATTAATTTTTTTATTGGTAGGGTCTTGCCAAAATTGATCGTAATCATGAATGTTTTTCTGGAGATCCTGACAGGCTTTAATTGCATCTATGACTGAATCATCTTGGATGGTGTCAGAATTAAACAAATAACTATCTATTTTGGAGTTCAATGATTCAAAATCCTTGGTGTATAAGAAAGGACTACTTGTGGATGTAGCATTTCTTCTAACGGTAAAACTGGGATGGAACAACCTCACCGCATGAAAAGTAGTCAAGGGGTTGATTCTCCTTGTGATAGTTCGCTTCAACATAGCTTAATGTCTTGTTGATATCAAGATTAACAAGGACATTACAACTCTTCTATTTTTCATATCTTCTTTAGATTTAGATGTCGTTTTACACGACCTTTTTTTTTTTTTTTTCCCTCTTCTTTAAGCCCAATACAAATTGCAAAATTTGAACAAGGCGAATACCTCTAAGCCAGAGTTGAAGGAGTTTGGAACGTTATTTTAGAATTAGCTAATGTTTTATAGTGGGATGGTGATTTTTCACTAATTTAACAAATTACTCGTAAGTGTGTCAATGTGATTTTTGATTTCCAAATAGTTTATCCAGATTCTGGTGAGAAATGTGAAAAATTGCAAATATTTGATATTTTTGAATTTTTTGTTTTACAACGCTGGAATTCCATAATAGAAGTATATATATTTTAAGGTATCAAAAGAATAAACGAAATAGAAACATAAGGTAAGAAAATAAACACGAAAAGAAAAGACAAAAACCTATTTATAAGGGTAAGAACCCACCAGTGTGAAGTAAAATTATACAAAATTAACCTAGAGCACAAATGTTAAACCAGACCCGATGAATGCAGCCACCAAAGCAGACAATAAAGTAGTTCTTTTAACTTTTGTTGTAGAGCCTGCAGAATCGGATGAGCCTGAGGAGCTAGAACCTGACGACGAGGAACCAGATGAACTAGAACCAGAGCCAGAGCCAGAGCCGGAACCAGAAGTTGAAGTGGAAGCAGCAGAGGATCTTTGTGCCATGGTGGTAACATACGTCAAAGATTGTGGAGCTTGATCAGCGGTGAGAGCAACACTTTCAGCAGAAGCCATGGAGGCAGCTTCTGCATCATTTGCAGTAGTGCCAGCCCCAGCGCCAGCCCCACCTGCATTACCTTGAAGAGCAGCGGCGGTGGTGGTGGTGGCAAGAGTGGCGGTAGCCAAGTAGGCAGCCAATTGTTGTTGATTCATGGTAGCTGTGTTCACAGCGGTGGTACCCAACCCGGTGGTGGCACCGGTGGCAGTGCCAGTACCAGTGGCATCAGTATCAGTGTCAGTGTCAGTGTCAGTATCGGCAGCAGCAGCAGGTGTAGTAGTTCTAGTACCAGTGGTTGCAGTGCCGGTAGTGGTTCCAGTAGTTGCAGTTCCAGTAGTTGCAGTTCCAGTAGTTGCAGTACCAGTAGTTGCGGTACCAGTAGTTGCAGTATTAGTGGTAGCAGTATTAGTGGTAGCAGCAGCGCCAGCAGCGGTAGTGGCAGTAGTAGCAGTGTTGGTGGTGGCGGTATCGGTGTCAGCAGCAGCAGCGGCGCCAGCAGCCATGACGGCTGAGCATGCCGACAATAACGACATCAACGTAGTAATTCTCATTGTAAAATGTAGCGAGCGAAGGGCCAAGTACGATCAAAGATGCAAGTGAATAAAGTAGCCTTGTTCAAGCTGTCTTAGTGAGAAGTACCTCAAAGAATGGCGGTGTTTTCAGGAACACGAACACACACAATAATAGTTCAAAGGTTCAAAATATCAAAATAAAGCCTCCGGCGTTTTTATTACACAAATAGTCTCGAACACGTTCTCGTCTAATTGAGCGTGTTGTACAAAAACGAAGGGACAAGCGAGTGAAGGGAGGACGAAGACCAAACGGACGGTAGGGTTCTATAACGATGGATAATGCTAATCAAGGAGTAGTTAATCAAGAGACTCCAAAAAAAAAAAGAAAAACATCAACAAATTCCATTTTCGTTCCTTTTTTCTTTTTCTTTTTTTTTTTTTTTGTTTTTCCTTTTTATTTTTTTTTTTTTTGTCTCCTTGAAACTTTGTCTCATCTATCCTTATTTCATTATATCTCTGTCCCCTGTGTTCCCACTGTACAGGCTGCTTACATCTACATGGGGTAACTGATTCAGGGCCAACAATCATTGTATATGACTACTGTCGTAAACATAAAGAGTTGGCTGTGTAAAGTAGGAATGTTCTGAATTTTGGTGGCACGGGCTCAAAAAAGGCAATAGAAGATTACTGAATTTGGAACGATTTGAGACAAAAAAGAATTGTATGGGGATGGAAGAGGTGTACGGGTGCAAGTACTTAAATTTAGTTAATCATTACTTCATTAGGCTATATAGGCTACTTTCTCTTCTTCTTGCGTTTCTCCATCTTGGGAGCACAGTCGGGACAGTACCAGATCTCATCGTCTTTGGGAGGAGCGGTGATGCCGACACAGGACCAATGGAACCACTCGTACTTACAGTCGTCGTTATCACACCCAATCATTTCACCAAACGACACACGTTGACAGAAACAGTAAAGTCTATTATCGGCGTCTTCACCATTGGCTGGGGTGACGCCGCCACTACCATGGCCAAGTTGTAATCCAGTAGCATCGAGAGGGCCCGATAGCCCATCACCAAGGCCACCATGATCAGCCCCGGTGGTGCCGTCATTAAGAGATATGCCTGAAGGTCCAGCTCCACTTAATGGAGTTGAACCACGAGAACCGCCTGCCCGTCCCGATATGCTGGAGCCGCTAGCGGCTCCATTCATAGAGAGTGAGCCGGCAAGTGCACTACTGCCATAGATGGCATCTTCGAGTTTCTTTGCTTCCAGTTCTTCTGATTTGGCTCGTTTATTAGGTCTGCTGGACCCGTTACCATTTTTCAAGGCCGATGACTGCTTCCGTTTCTGCCCTCCTCTCTTATTACTGGCGGAAGCATCTAATCCTGGAGTCACCAGGCTGGCCCCTGTGCCTGTTCTTGGTGTTGGAGTCGCCAGTATGCTATCACTTAACCCACCCAAAGCACTGTTCATATTGAGGGGTCCATCCACCTCGATCACGTTTTCAATAGGTGGCAACAACTCGTCTCGTTCGAGCTTGGCTATATCGGTTTCAAAATTGTATAAGTGCTTGGATATTAGAAAAAGCGCCGTGTTCGATAATAGAATCTTTTCTTTCTGGAGTTTTTTCACTAGCGCCATGTCCTCCTCGATCTTATTGTAGAGCTGCTGTTCCTTCGGGTGCTTGGTGAGCGTCCCGTTGGCTCGTATGAACTTGTGTATTTGATTATCTTTGGTCTGATATCGTTTACGAGCATCGTATAATTGAATGTCCTTATTCTTCAATTCCTGAAGCAAATGTTTCACCTCAAGCGGGAGGTTCGACAAGTCCTGCGTGTACTTGTCCAACACAGTCGTGGTATCCATGGTGACGACGTTCCTGGAGATGTATTATGCTTGTGTAAATGAGTTAATGGTTGAATTTGAATTTGTCAGTTTTTTGATGTTTTCATATTGGATTTTTTTTTTTTTTTTTTTATATATTTTTTACTATGCAGGAGGATCAGAATCATAAAAAAAAAGCATGAACAAAGCAGCTACGTTGCAAACGATACAAACTAATCTTGCTTATCGTACATTTACTGCTATAAACAATGGCCGATACCCTTCTAAGCTCGTTGAAGAAGCTCTCGATCAACGATGTGGAGTTTGACGAAGCATTGAAAGTTTTCAATGTCAACCACAGTAAAGAACTCGTCACCAAGAGAACCGCCGAAGTACTTGTCAAATGCTCTCATAATCTCCAGACTTCGCCAGTATTATACGAGCAGTTCGAGAAAGATATGGGGGCGTTTATCTATGGGTTGTCGTTGCTCGATAGCAGCGACGCTGCGTCTATCATTGTCAACGCGATAAATTATAATGTATCTCAAGATGACCGTAATGGCCTAGTATTCAAACTACTTAATATCAACCAGAAATTATTGAAAGAATTAAGTTATCAAGATTTAGATCCAATTAAGAACTACCTTGGTATTTATTTCAGTATAATAAATGGATTTGGTATAATTAACCCGCATCATATGAGTGTTATCTTGGAATTTCTCAATCCATACATCGTCGAATCCGAATCAGCCTCAATCAATTCTCATGAAATATATTCCTTAATTCTCCTTATTGTGATACAAAATTTGAAGGTGAATAATGTGGAAGCAAATGAACAAATTAAGGATTATTTGGAAATTCTCATTGACGAGGAAGAAGATGCTTCGAAAGTTCCCATTTCGAAATTTTGCAATCTAATCAAAGTGTTGGAATCACTTTTCCCCGTCAGTCCCGTGATTATTACTGAAATCTACACCAATGAAAAGACGAAAAAAATCATATTACATCAAGTGAACAGTAAATTAAACAATACCAGTGCATTAAACCAACATATTAACAAATTGGTTATTCTAGAGACTTTAAAACTAGTGAGTTCATCATGTATCGATGATAAATGTCGTTCATTCAATGTAACCCACTATTTAAGTTTACTTAAATTAGGTACTAACATTAAGGATAAGTCTGATTTGAAGATCTTGGCTACGTTGGATATCATCAAACTCTGGAATTTTATTCAGTTGGATAAAAATGATCAAAACAAGGAAATCTCAATTGATTCTTTGTTCATGATCTTGATTGATTTTTTGTCCAGTTACGATGTTACCAGCTCGGAAAGTTCGCCTACTTTTGAATATTTGATTGAAGCGTTGGCTTACCTTTCTCTTAATGTGAGTATAAAGAAGAAATTAAGAAATGACGAGGATTTGGTGGAAAAATTGGTCACCAGTCTTAAATCAAAATCATTAGCTGAAGACAAAACCACGTCCAATTCGACCTTGGTATATGGATTATTGGTTATTTTCAGCAACTTATCCAAATTAAAGGATAATAGTAAGAGTCAAGATCGTAAGACAATTGACTATTTAAAAAATTATTCACAACCTAAGAACAATGGTGATAAAGAACAGGAAAAACAAGAAGAAATCCATTCGTTTAATGAGTCGTTATTAATCAATCATAAGATAGTGGAGGTAATTTCTCAACTTAAAACTTATAAATTAAATGAGGATATTTCAGTTAATGATGTGACTAATAAGAATAAAAGCAATGGTCCAAGTAATAATAATCTTATTAATCAATTTATTAGTATAATTTCACATATTGCTTCTAATCAAACTAAACGAGTCAAGTTAGAATTGGTTAAACAAGGTACAATCAACATTTTGATTAATTATTTGATTAAACTGAGTACTATAAATACAAAATTAGGAGGAGGCACTCGACCCATTGATGTCAATAATGAAGATTTGATAGAAACAAGATTAAATGCATCTCGATCGTTGAGTCGAATTTTAATTTCGGTTAATCCAGCATTAGCATTTAATAAGTATGATTTGAAAACCTGTTTACCATTTTTAATTGAATTATTGGGACCGGATATTAGTCAATATACCGGTAATTTAACGAATCAAGTGGAGGATAAGTATTTATATGAGAATGTCACAGCATTAGATAAATTTGAATCATTAATGGCATTGACCAATCTTGCCTCAGTGGAAGGGGATTCCGATGCTAAGAAATTAATTATTCTGAAGACGTTTGATAAATATTTGGATAATTTTATGGTTGAAACTGAAGTAGCTGAAATTCAGCGAGCCACCTGGGAATTATTGGCTAATCTTATTAGTGATCCTACTTTATTGGTTAAATTTTTCAATTTTGATAAGCAGGATAAAGTTGTATTTAAACGACTGCAACTAATGATTAAATTATTAAATTCCCCCGATGAATCATTGCAAATTGCCATTGCTAGTTTATTAGTTAATGCAACCCAGGATTGGGAATTCATTTCGCATCAATTATTAGAACAACAGCCGTTGATTAAAGAATTATTGGCTGTTACTGTTGATATTATTAATCATCAACTGGAAAATGAGGAGTTAATTTTCCGATTGGCTGTTTTAATATATATATTGGTAGAAGCAGCCATGGGGGATGTTAAATTGAGACAATATCTTTTAGTATTTTATCAGAATGAACAGTTGGTAGCAGGGTTGAGTAAATTATTACAGACTCCTAAGAAAAATCCCCAAATCAAGGAGGTAATTCAAGAAACCATGAATATGTTTAAAATTCTACAAAACTAGTGGGTTACATGGTTACAAGAGGGAAAGTTTCAAATAATTTATATTTATGACGAAGATAATAATAAAAAAGAGAAATAATAATATGATCTTTCCAATGTTATTCTTCAAAATATCTTTATAGGATTAGTCAAAATATTTTTAATTTTAAAGACGGCAGTTGCTGAACGTAGTGAGATGAAGTAAATTATAATTTTTTTTTGTTATTATATTCTTTTCAATTTTAAAAGGAGAGAACTAATAGGAATAGGTGATATAAATATCTAGATGAGATAATTAGGAATATTATGAGGGGTAAAAGTTTATGAAGGGTTCTAGTTGGGGGAAAGGTTAAGCTTCATCAGCGTATAATTCTTCCTTTAAGTCAATACCCAATTCTTGTCTGATATCTTTTAATTCTTCCAAGTAAGCTTCGTATTGTTCATTGTTTTCGACCTTGTGTTTCAAAGCTTCGAAAGTTCTAACGGCAGTGGGGTAGTCGTTGACTCTTCTACAGGCTTGTAAAGCTTTTTCAATCACAATAGGAGCAGGAACCAAATCGTAGGAGAAACAGTTATTTAAGATTCTTTGAACTTCAAATAAATCGTAGGCTTCTTCGAATTCTTGTTCGTATCTATAAAATGAGGTTAGTAAAATTTCATCAGTAAATAAATGCTCCATAATTTGGTACATACCTAGCGGTGAATTCTTCGAAAGTTTCTTCGTGGTGATCAGAATAAGCTCTGATTTGAGATGAAATGGAAGATCTAACCATCATCATGTTGGATCTAGCAATGGCATTGGTGTTAGCCAATCTTGGAACAACAACTCTAGTTTTGAGAGCAGAACGAATGGAATTGGTGAACATTATGACTCTTATGCGATATATGAATAGGTGAAGGGATGTAGAACTGGGTTTCAATACGGGAGTATTAGATAAAAATATAAAAAAAAAGTCACTTGAGTAATCCTCTATTTGTCTGTTTCTCTGTCTATTTTTTTTCTTCTTCTTCTTCTTCTTCTTCTTCTTGTATTATTTTCCTAATATTTTGAAAAAAAAAAATGAACTTACTGAGAAAAAAGAAAAAAAAAAAATTTATTGGGTTACTTTTTTTTGTTTTGTTAGAAGCCTCGACTTATGTGCAGGCCAAATCGTACTATTTATTTCCATACAAAACATCCGTACAGCACAAACCCCGTTCTGATATTCAACTACGACTGGCCACAAAAAAACACTGAAAAAATGGGGTGATCCAAGTATCTGATCATGGCCACTGCGGCCATCTCTTTCTTGACCAGGATACGTCTAAAGGTAGACTGGTCTGGTCTCGAATTGGTTGTTTGGTTTAGCACCGTGTTTCCAGCCAATTAAAACAGTGCAATTTTCCTTATGTGAGGAATTATTTGTAAGTGGCGCCAGTGGACCTGCACAGATTGCTCACGTGCCCCTCCTGGCTGCCTGCCAGGCAGAAAAAGTGGTCCCACTCAGACGCTGCTTCACGAATAGAAATGATGAAAAGGAGGAGTAGAGGTTTTTGCAGTCAATTTAAAGTTCGACGATGATTGCAAATTTAGAGAGGCTAAAACGGCTAAGCATGTCTGGTTGTCATTGAGTTTAGGAACCAGGGACCCTGGTCTGGTAATAGTGGGAGAAGTTTACAGATACCAAAGTTGCAAAAAAAATGCTCAAATTTGCTCATATACTAACAAAAAAAAAAAAAAAAAAAATAGAAAATAATAGACAAAAAGATAGATAAGAACTCAGTTTTTTGACTCCTTTGACTCAATTCTTTGACACAGTTCTTTGATTCTATTCTTTGGCACAGTTCTCTGACTCAATTCTTGACTCAATTCTTGACTCAATTCTTTGACTCAATTCTTTTGAAGCGTCTAGGAGGGTATGACGGTTTCTTAGTTCTTGACGACTTGACACCGTGCTTTCTATAAGGTGAATTCTTACGACGATGGATCTCATCCGATAGGGATGATTGGTTCACGTTGATTGGCTTCCAAACCGGCAATTGATGAATATCCACCTTGAGCTTTTTCTTAATTAACTGATGCTGAGCCGATGGATTATGGGTTAGTCGTAACTTGATGGTGACCCATGATTTATTACCACTGTTGTTAACTTTTAATGAATTGCTTGATTCTTTAATAAACATGTAGCGGTGTTTATTACGTTTATAAAATGTAGAACAGTAATCTTCTTGATACTTGACCGCCGAGGATGATAATTGGTCAAGAATGGTCTTATTGATTTTGTTGATGGCAATTGAGTGGGTGGGTTGATGATTGACTTTTTTCGGTAAATTTATGGTGATTTTTTTATGTTCATTTAGCGGGATCAGCTTACCCAAAGTGGTGGAAGAGGCAGCTATTTTATCGGTTGAACCAGCAACTCGAGAAGAATAATCAAAGCTTGGTATGAAGGAAGGATTGTTTACTTTAGACAGATAGAAATTGATTTTCTTAACTTCAGGACTGGTGTTATAACTAGGATTGGTCAATTCGGAATTATCGTACGAAAGAAAGGGACTGAATAATACCGAGTCATGGGACTTATCAAACAGATATTCGTCCAATTTGGGAGTCAAATCGTTAAATTTAGTATTGAGATGATTATGCTGATTAATCCATTCATTTGTATTTGTGTTATTACCATTACTCCAGATTGATCTTAATGTATTGGAATTGGGTGATTCTAATGGTGCAAAAATGGGGGCTGCAGGGGCAGTATTGGGAGGAATGGGTACATTGCCAATTGATAAATTGTAAAATTGATTCAGAACGGTGGTGAAATCCTGTGATACTGATGGAGTGTTGATATTCTGATTTTTGAATTGAGAATAAGGGATCGATTGGCGTGGAGTTAAAGAAGGATTAAACAAATCCTGATTATATTCATGATCCGATACTTGATTTGAAAAAGTATTATCGTGGTTCATAATTGATGAATCAAACGTGCCGTCAAATTGATTATTAGCTAATGTATTGGTGAACTGATCATTTAGTTGGTTGAAAACATGATCATTGTTCAGTCGACTCATAAACGGAGTATCACTCAAGAACGAATTGTCATGATTATTGGCAAACGACAATTCACTCAGTCGATTGATAAACGGGGTATTATCGAGGTTATTAGTTGAGAAGGCATTTTCATTAATAAAGGCGTCATTATTGAACCCACCACCACCACCACCACCAGTGGTATTGAAGAACTTGGAACCCGCCATGGGGAAGCTATGGCGCTTATTATACAGAGGAAACTTGGAATTGGAGGAAATCGACGACGAAGACGTCTGAACCGAAGAAGTATTTGAGGTGGATGAGTTAACTGATCCAAAAACAGGGGTTAATAAAGGACCATTGAAGCGTCTTGAGTCCAGATCAACCGGGGTATGATTATCGAGGTGTGATTCGTCAGGCGGGAAGAAATTGCTCGTTTTACGGGCCTGAGGCGTGGTGGAGTGAGAAGCATTGGTTAGCATGATTGGACTCGATGTTGGATTGGTGGTTATCGTGGATCCCGGCACGGGTGATGCCATTTCAAAAGGAGTGGTGGCCATGGAAGCGTTATTCGGAGTACTTGTGGTGGTATCAAAAGCAATAGTGTCCGCCGTGGCTGAGGAAGACACTGTCATTTTAGTCAGGCCCGACATTATCCCTGCCTGTGTTGATCGTTTAATCTGATGTAACCAATATAATTAGATTATCATAAGATACTAAAAATAATTTTAACTAATTTACCCGCGCAAATACACCATTCCCTTTTGTTCTCAAAATTTGACCGGAATTTTTCAAACAGCCGGATTAACGACCGGATTGAAAAGGCCAGAGATAAATTATCATATCTTCAATGATTTTCATAAATGGTTGAATTCTCTTAAAGGGCGTAGGTAAGTCGTCGGGAGAAATCAGATCAAAATACTTGTTAGAATAACAGTAATTTTGCAATCCTGGTTATATTTTTTTAGATATCCACCAATGTAAGAGCCAACTTACGACGTTGTCTAAGGCATGTTTCAAGAGGAAGAGATAAAAAGCAAAAAATTACTTGTAGGGCACAACGGTAAAGTTGATTTGCTATGAATTGCTTCATAGACGAATCAAATGAGAGGAGCTCTTATTGGAGCAATTCTGGACATGCTTGTTTGTCGCAAGAACCAGTTTTTAAGGAATCCAGACGGCCATTGGTTCGCACAGATACTGGAATGTCATCTTATGAAGCTCAAACAGAGGAAATTACAATATGGAGTATGTCATTCAGTGGTATTACACTTCATTACCCTACTGAACATTTGTCTATAGCGAGGAGTAACTTCATTACCCTACTGAGCATTTGTCTATAGCGAGGAGTGACTTCATTACCTTCTGAACATTCGTCTATAGCGAGGAGTAAGTCCAGCAATTAACTCCTGTACCTACACTCCCACTAAGTTTCATCACAATACTTGTAAAGATAATCACCTTAAATCAAGCTACACGTGAAATGGTTTGAAGACTCGAGGGAATCGGTCTAGTAAGTTTTTGTCCTTTTTACATTTTGCAACCATGATGGTTTCATTAATTTCAACTATCGTTGCAAAACAGGCTTTATTGTATGACTGGGCGGCCTTCATGATTGAACACTCCCCCATGTTGGTGAATATACATGGAAGAGACCCCTTTGCCTTAGTCTTATCATAGAAGTGCCTGTCTATGGGGGTTGGCACACCCGTACATTTTCTAACGATGGGTCGTGTACCCATTTCAAAAAAAAGCCGGGCAGCAAAAAAAAAAAACAACAACAATCAATGATTTGTAATAAATGGGATAAAATTACATAATTTGTTATTTTCATTTTAACTACCTTCTTTTCTGTTGATTATATAATAATAATAGTTGCAAATAGCCACCAAATAACTAGCAAAAGCAGAGTTGTTTTATACTTTATAATTGATTCAGTGTTGATTTATACTTTATAATTGAATATGAATTCCCATTTTGGAACTTGGAAAGACGAAGGGGGTAACGAGGAACAAATAGATCCTAGTTTTGCCAGACATCAGGATCCCGACTTCCCCACGGTGGAAGACGTCACGGCGGCAGCCGTGGCCAATGCCAATGCCAACGATAACGATAAAGAACAGGAGGAACATGACCACGAGGGCCAGCAGCAACAGCAACAACACGAGGAGGACGATGACGACGACCAGGAACCAACGGGACCATCAGGAAGTACCAATGGAGGCCTGGCTGGTGACGATGAGCATAACCATAATTCCGATATTGATGAAGAAGCAGCTCAGTTGGCAGCTCATATTCAACAACAGCAACACCAGCATCATCAGCACCACCAGCAACAACAGTTGGGGGCAGCAGCAGCAGCAGCCGTGGCCGCCGCCGCCGCCGCCGCCATCGATAACAATACCACTAATAATAGCAATAATGATAATTCTGGCGCCGGTGCCAACCCCGATAAGGCCAAGGTTGACGCGGGCAAGAACCTTCATACCGGGGGTCCCATTCGGTTCAATAAGAATAGTGTCCATGGACCCGTTGATACCACGATAGCTGCCTCTGGCGGACCCCATCGTGCGCGAGACACCACCAACGCTACTACTAACGCTGCTACCAACACCACCACCACCACCAGTGGTGGTGGTGGTAGCAGTGGAGGTCTGAGTCCTAGCAGTGACAGTTTGATCAATGGCAACAATGGACGCCCGGTATCGGGGACCAAGCGGGCCGCTCAGAATCGTAATGCGCAGAAAGCCTTCAGACAACGCAAGGAGAAATACATCAAGGACTTGGAACAAACTGCTAGTGAAGTGGGCCAATTGAAACAAACCATCGAAGAGTTAAGAGCAGAAAACCTACAATTACGAGATTACACTTTGGCTTTACAGAGTCGAGTCATTGAATTATCTCCAGCTAACAACAACGCCAATAACGCCAATAACCATGGAGAAATCAACGAAGTTCCCACCCCTCCATTGGCTTTCAATAATAAGGTCTTTGAGAAGTAGACTACAGTTAACAATATACGCCAGACATTTAGCGAAACGTTAAAAAAGGGCACGTGAGCTCGCCATGACTAATAGTCATTTTGAAATAAGGCAATCCCCCACCCAGTTTCTCACCCAGTTTCTCCCGCAGTTTCTCCCACGCAGTTTCTTTCTTTCTTTTTTTTTTGTTTTGCGCTTCAAATTTTGAGCCTTTGTGGATAAAATTCATAATAGAACTTTAATAAAGGAGTCAAAATGCCGTTTTATAAATGAATGGTATCTGGGTAACTTTAAGAGAGTATAGTAGTTATTAGTTATTGTTTACTTGTATACTCTTGTATACTACTGTATAGTATTACTTGTATATTACTCCTGGTATTATTTGTATACTACTCCTGGTATCATTTGTATACTACTCCTGGACTATTTGTATTACTACTTGTATGTGTGAGTAGTCCAGGGAAGACATACTAGATATTCAGGTGGTGGATTAGTATCCCCACAATCTACATTAGATACATATACTGTACTATCGTACTATACTGTACTATCGTACTATACTACTACCGTGCTATACTACACTATAGTATAGTGATAGTGGTAGTGCCGTTTATCGATGAGGAATGAACTTGCATACAGAACGATTGATAAGGCAAAATCTCAATGGAAGTTTCAGCCGCCAGATCCTTGCCTAGGCATTCACCGTTGATATTTGATTCAGTTGTCATGGCTCTCTCCATGGCCTGGACTTCTCATCATGTATGATGTATTATACTATTGCCTTATGATTGTAAGTGACTCTAGTTCTCATCTGTGCCTTATGAATTTATTTCAGAAATTAATTACTTTTTTTGTTTTGTTAGGCCGCGCAATCAAAAATTAATTAAAATAAATAAATAAAAAGCCATAGTCTATCCCTTACAACAAAACTACAACTACACTACAACTACAACTACAACCACGACTTTATCTACTTCATCTTCATCTTCATCACAGCTACTTCTGTTGTTGGAGTCCCCTTTGTGTTGTAGACTGCGTTCCCAAGTGACATCTGCTCTATTACGATTATTATTTTGCTTGAATCCATCTTCCTCATGGTTTTTTAATCCATTATTCTCGCTAGGTATATCTCCATTGTCTTGGTTATTTTATTCACGATATTTCTTGATTGCCGTCCCATTCTTACTTGATATAAATATCTAGTCATTTCTCTATTTGATCTTCAAGCCGCCCCACCCTCCCCCTTCCTCCATCATGCGTCAACTGTTTGATACAGTTGAACTGTATCATGAATTCCTAAATCAAATGGAATCATCTCTGTTCCACGATGATTTAATCGACTTATCGTCCAGCTCAAACCCTCCCACCATTCTCCCATTACCTTCCACTTCCAATACCACTTCGTCTTCAGAATCTAACAATGACCTCCCGGCTTCTGCAACCGTCATTTCTCCCAATCGTTCCTCCACCACTAGTCCTCCTCATAAATCTTCTCCTAATCCTGCTACTGATGACATACGACGTGGTCTGCCAGAACCTTCTTCCCGTCATTCTCTCGTTAAACTTAACCTCGATCTCGATGTAAATTGGCACTACGAAAACTTATCCGATGATTCAAATTGTCATCCCTTCAAACTTCACCGACTTCAATTCTTCAATCTGCCTCGTCCACCTCATCATCAGCATCATCATACCCCTCTCGATTTGTTCCGCTCCTTGGCCATCATCAAACAACATACCTCACTCCCATCTTCCCCCACGTCTCAACCTTCCATCGATCTCCCCTTGAGCGATTCGTTCGTATTAGAACCTCCTCCAACATCTCCCCCGGGATTACTGGGCGGATTGAATAACGCCGACTTCTTCACCGGGCTCACGGGTGGGTTCGCCGACTATAACGACTACGACGACTATGATGATGATGATGACGACGATGATGATGACGATAACGATGTAACTTTCCCTCCCGCGTTATCTTCAACCGAATATGACTTCCCCAGCGAGGAAAGCAACTCCTCCGATCATAATTTGATATGCCCCGGTCTTTTCCCCGGAATGCACGTTAATGATAATGAACAATTTATGCCCTTTGATATGTTACCTTTAAATCCTTCGTATGTGGAAAACTAAGTTTTCCGTCTTCAATTCTTGTTTATAATGTTTTCTTTAATACCTTATTTTAGTATTCTTTAATATCTTATTTTAGTATTCTTTAATATACCTTATTTAAGCTCTTTTAGTATTATTAAGTATTTCA
>JAJMSM010000026.1:147464-170556 GCA_030578475.1 Hyphopichia wangnamkhiaoensis
TTTTTTTTTTTTTTTTTTTTTTTTTTTTTTTTTTTTTTTTTTTTTTTTTTTTTTTTTTTTTTTTTTTTTTTTTTTTTGTGCGGTGCAATTTTTCATCAAAATTTTCGATTAAGTCCCCAAATGGAACATTATCAAACAACTTAGTAACCAGATATCGAGGTCAGCATAGTCAGAGTATGATGTCGTATAGGTTATCACGTTGCGCCAGGTCGTTTTCAACCAGTGCAAGACTTCGTTCTTCCACCAGCGGGGTCTGGAACGACTTCACCAACCGATCCTCCGCCCTCAAGTTAATTGATCAACATAGTCATCAAGATCTTTTCAATGGGATTAATCCAGAACAAGGACCTGCTTCCATTCAATCAAGACAAGCCAAGTTGGAGTACCACTCGCCGGAACTCATTGACGAAACTTTCCAAATGGCGTACAACGTCTTACAAAAAGAAAGTGAATCGATATATCAACAAGCCAACGCGGAAACCGATCTTGTTGCCAAAGATAAATTATTGATTGAAGCAGAAAAATATAATCCAGAAGTAGTTTATAATGTGAAATTCCACCCTGATAAGATTAACGCTGGAGTCCCTGTTTATCGTGATTATTTACAAAAAAATTGGGAACAGAAAGATTTAATGATTACTATGCAAAGATTAGAAACTTTAAAAATGATTCCTGATACCTTACCTACTTTAGATCCAAAAGCAGATGTTAAAATTAAATTTCCTCATAATGTTACTCATGCTGAATTTCAAAATTGGATTACTCCAGGGGAAATATTACCCAGTTTTGCCGTATCTCAACCTCCAACTATTAAAATTCAAGATTTCGATAACATTAATAATGAAGATCGTTTATATACCGTGCTTATCGTCAACCCAGACACCCCTGATTTAAACACTAACTCATACTCAACCACTTTACAATACGGTTTAACCAACGTTAAACTCAATAATGTCGATAATACCATCAGTCCAGCTAAATTATTGGAATTCGAACACGAATGGTGTTTCACTCCTTATCAACCATTAACACCTGAGAAAAACGTACCAAAACAAAGAGCCTGTGTATGGGTTTTCAAACAATCTAAACCGTTGTCCCTTAATGATCTTTCCACTTCTCGTGATAACTTCGATATTAGACAATTCACCGAAAATTTCGAATTGGTACCTCTTGGTGCTCACATCTGGAGACAACTGTTCGATAGATCCGTTAATCTGGTTAGAGCCCAATACGGCTTACCCCGTGGCAGAGTGTTCCATAGAGTTCGTGGTGATGAACCAATTCGTGAATCGGCTAACTAAGTGCTCTCGAACTGTATATATACCTCTCCCTCCTCCATTCTCTTCACGTCATTCTGTACATAGATTAATTAACTTATCGTCATCAATAATCCCTTTGTAAACAATATCTCGTATCCTATGCTAAATCATTGTCACCTTTTGAATCAATGTTGGTAACCAAATAAATTTGAGTTGGCGAAAAGCGAAGAAAAAAAAAAAAATTCCGAGAAAAAAAAAACTAAGCGTAAAAAAATTATAATACCAGTCATCAGCAAAGCACCTACTCCTCTGGTCTTATAGCATCACCCAGTGAAGTACTTCGTTACTACCATGGCCGAGGATCTCGACGAAAGAAGAAAACAACTAAATGATTTGAATCTAAGAGCTTGGAATGGTGAATCGGTTTTTAAAACCAGTTCAAAACTTGATTCATCATTGAAAAAAAATACGGGGTTTATTAAAAAAATACGTACTTCCATTAATAGTGACCAATATAAGAATATCTTAAAAGATATCGAAACCCTATCTTTGGAAAAATATTTGTCGGAAATAATTGCATCCATTTCAGAAGGGTTATTCAAGGTTTCCAAAAATGATGATATTTTAGCGTCTATTGAAATCGTCAGCGGGTTACATCAAAGATTTTCCCATGATTTTAGTCCCTTCTTATTGGCAAATTTTTTAATTGGCTTGAGCCGTCCACCAAAAGCTTCTCATGACGTAGATATTGAAAAAGATGATCAACTTAGAATGAATCGTCAAAAAATTTTAGTTCGTCTATTAATGGAATTTCAATTGATTGGAATATTCAGATCTGTAAAAGATTGCCACAAAGATATTTTACCTGATTATATTGTCAAGAGATTGGCTAAGAATGCTGGTGATTCAATTATCATCAATTTTTTAAAGGATTTCCTCAACTTCGAATCCCCAAATCATTCCTTGCCGGTAATTCAAGTCTTCTTGAAAAGATTTCATCCTATAATATACAATGATGACAATACGATTTTGGATTCAGATACTAGGACTAAGTTAAAGCAAATCATTGATGTTTATGCAAAAGTTATCTGGTCTCATTTAATAGAGACCAACAATAAGAGAAACATTGTTCTCAAACAAAATATGAAGAGTACCATTAGAACCGGGAAAATTCTCGATGAAAACGTCGAGAAACTCGAATCGATTGATAAAATTTTTGATCGTGTTCAAACTGGTGCAGACCTTCTATCGACAATACTTGGAAAACCGTTACCTGAACTTGAATCATTGGAGCAAAACGAACAATCCAATGATGATTCCATTGTGGAGGTGGTGAAAAACAGATCAGGTAATGAAGATGAATTTAAAGTATGGGGTGACCTTAAAGAACAAAATTTTTATACCGCTTTCCCTACTATTGAAGAATTATTTGCCCAAAACAATGAACTGATACCGACTGATTCTGGTAACTCATCTAAAAATGGGGAAAAAATAAATATTTTCTTAACTAAATTTGAAAAAATTAGTAACGAAAAAGATCTTGAAAATTCCATTATTGAATTTCATAAATTGGGACTCAATAATAAAGCAACCAAAAATAGATTACTCAAATTTTTTGTGGAAGTCAATAACATTGATGGGTTGAAATATTATGGAAGATTTTTGAAAATTAATGAAATCCCATTGAAAGAATTAATCAATGAACTTGTTGAGCAATTGGATGATGTGTTCAGATCCCAGATTAACCGTAATATGATCAATTTCAAGAACATCACTTTCTTCACCGAACTAGTCAAATTCAAATTGGTACCTATTCACGTTATATTCCATAAAATACGAAGATTAACCATGAATATAAGCGCAAGTAATAACATTGATCTTCTCTCCATCTTGTATGAAAAATGTGGGATCTTCTTATTGAATGAACCTGATTATCGTGAATTGATGTTAGAAATGCTTGAATTGTTAAATGAAAAACTGAAGGACGATAAGTTATCTATCAATGAAAAATTAGGGATCAAAAACTTATTATACATTATCAATCCCCCTTCTACCGGAGTGAAAACAAGTAAAAAGCCTTCATATACCGAAGAACAAGTATTCTTAATATTCTTACTTAGGTTTGAGTTAAGAAAAGATACTTTCGCGGCCATTATTCGTGTCTTGGATTGTGTTGATTGGGTTGAAAACACCGATTTACGTCAAGCATTGATCGAGGTTATGTCAAAACCAGAATTGTTGAATTATGAGAATATTCATTATTTAGTAGGTGCACTTTATGAAGTTACTAGACCTGTTAGATTACGATTCATTCTAGTTCAGGTGATAGATACCATAATTGAGAATATTATAAGAGGAATGGAATTAAATGATTATCGACATAATCGTCTGAGATTATCACAGGTCGTTTTCCTTGCAGCAGCATATAATTGGGGTATTCTAAGTTTCCAAATAGTGAACGACGTACTTTACCAAATTGTTTGCTTTGGACACCCTAACAATCAACCTTTACCAATGAATTACAAAGTAGCGATTGATCCTCCCAATAATTATTTCCGGATACTGCTTGTGTGTACTTTATTAAGCACCCTTAACTTCAACAATCCAGATGGAATCCCTGAAGGTTCAAGAAAACGGAGAAAGTTGATCAAGCAGAATGCTCTAATCCGAGAAAAATTAAAAGTATTTTTCGTTTTTTTCCAATATTACATGTTTTGTAAAAAACAACCGATTCCTATGGAAACCCAATTTAAGATAAATGATACATTTAATAAATGGTCAGCGTGCTTAAAGATAGAGATACCAATATATGAATCTTTGAAGGATGTGTTGGTAAGATTACAAGCCATAATCAAAGAGCAAGGATTGCAAGCGTCCCAATCAGATGATGAAGATGATGAGGATGATGAGGATGATGAACCCGAAGATGATATTGGGGGTTCATCAGTATCTGGAGATCTTGACGACGATTCTGATCTGGACACGGATGATGATTCATCCAGTGATGACAGTGATGACGATGAAGATGATGATGAGGAAGAGGAAGATGAAGATGACGATGACGATGAAGAAGAAGAGGATGAAGATGAAGAAGAAGAGGATGAAGATATAGATATTGACGAAGAGGAAGAATCGAGCACCAAAATCACCGATGAAGAATCGAAATTTGCCAGCGTTCTTGATCGTGAATTGCAAAAATTGGTTAATGAATCATTTGATGCTAATAGAAATCAAGCCAGTACGAAGAGAAACATGCCTATACCGAGTCAATTGGCATCACTCAAACGAGACGATACCGATGGGTCTGAGAAGGGGAAGATTTCTTTCAGTTTATTAACAAAGAAGGGGAAAACTGCAGATCTCAAGAATCTTGACTTGCCTACCCACAATAAGTTTGCTGAAAATTTGATGAAAGAACGGGAAGAACGAAAAACCCAAAGAGAAAGAATCATGAATTTGGTCAACAGTATGGACGATTGAAAACTTATTTTATATATGTATGTTTGTATGTATATTTGCATTGTATTATAGTAAATGATTAATGGAGTTTATTATTATTATTATTCAGCTATATATGAATGATTATTTTGTTCTTCATAGGAAGAAAGAATCTATAAAAGTACTCAAGTAACTTTGATGAGAACCACGGTTATATCATCTTCTTTACCACCTAAGTATCTTTGACCGGTTAATCTACTTAATTCTTGAGCAAAAGCACTGGGGAAATTAGGATCTTTTGAAACTTTAACCACTTCTTTCACGAACTTTGAAGAAATATCATCTAAATCGGGAGATTTTTTATTTTCGAATTGATCTTTTAAGAAGAGTTCGATATCTTGAGCAATTACATTATCAGTAACCCCATCGGTGGCAAATAATATGACATCATCTTTTTGTAAATTCCAGATATATTCATCTGCCATATCGGGACGATCAATAATATATCTTTTACCTTGAGATTCGGCTTGTTTTATAATTTGAGGAGGTATTTTAGCTAATTGGTAGGGAGTATTAAAATTATGAGTTTGGAAACGGGTTTCATTAACCAATTTATAATTTCTAAATAAACCACACCAAGAATCACCCAAATTAGCCACTTTTAATTTACGATCAGGAGTTAATATACCTAAACAGGCGGTAGTACCACCTATTTCGACTTTTGGTGAAGATAAAATTTGATCAAAAGCTTCAGATAAGAGTTTTTTAGGGGTAGCTAAATCAAGATCAGCCACTGATTCAAAGTTGGATTTAATTGATGCACATAATTCTCGAGAAATGGCAGAAGAATCATAACCAGCTTCTGACCAGCCACCTACACCATCAGCAACCCCAATGGCAATATAGCCATCCTTTGATTGTTGTGACACGAATAAATTATCTTCACCAGAAGGGGATTGAGAAGCAGGGCTTGGTTTATTATGTTTTTTCTTGAATAAATTGGATTCATCACGATTTTTAGGTTGATATGCAACGGCAATATTATAATTAATTAATGATTTAAGAGCCGAACTTTCATAATTATGAGAAGCAGTGGTGGTGGTGGCAGCTGCCGTGGATGCCGCTGATGAGGATGAAGTGGTGGTACCACCATTACCAGTATCTGCCTGATTCCCACTATCAGTAGTATAAAATTTTTTACCTTCTTTACCATTAGAAGATCCACCCCAGGATCCAAATGAGGAAAAACTTAAACTCCGAGCAGATGCCGAGTTCGTGGCGGATGGGAATGATCTCAAAGCATGTTTGGTGGTAAGAGGAATAGCTCTTTTCGTAGTAAACGATAGCAACATGGACACGAGGAATATGATAATATAAACAAGCACACTATTATACCGCGTAACCGTTCTTGGTGCCATACAGACAAAAGTGTCAGCAAAGAAACTAGAGAGAAAAAAAGAAAAAAATACAACCAGAAGGCTATTAGGATCAGACTCTGTGGTTGGTGTGTCTAGTGAACGAAAGTAATGAACTGCAACCTTTCATCGAAACGTTTCCCAATCTAAAAATGTCTGATAAGCGTAATAGTACGATTTTTTCTTTTGATCTTGACAATAAACCAGTACACCACCATTTCTTGCTTGATTACATAATCGACGCATTTTATAAATGTGAAAAATTCTCATCCAATGAAATTAACTTAACCCGAGAAACTCCTTAATATAATTTTGCAAATCGCTAACAAATCAAAAAATAAGCCTGAAAAAAAAAAGAACGGAGACGGAGAGAACCAAAAAAAAAAAAAAAAAATCAACCCTGAAAGAATAAAAGCTTTGAAGAGCTTGATTCTAGTTTGGAAAGATTGGTCACTTAGTCATACACGCCACCATACATATCTATTCGTCATAATGTCCACTCAATTCAATGTTCTCAGATGGTCCTTGTTAGGTGCCGGTGTTGTTTACGGTGCTGTTCACAGATACAACTTGGAATCAGAAGTCAAACAACAACAAGTGGCTGCTGCTTTCAAGAAGGAAGAAAAATTAATAAAACAAGCTAAAGCTGAATACGCCAAATCACATCCAGCCAAGACTGCCCCTGCTTCTGCTTCTTCTGGTTCTATCAACTGGGAAGATCCAAACTTGGACATTGGTAAAGCTTTAGAATCTTTAGTTCAAAAATTAGATTAAATGATTATTCAACCCCATTTCCCATATACCATAGAATTATTGACATTGAACACACTTTTGATGCTGGGTTAATGGGATAATCAAATCAAAATCAAGAATTTTTAGAAGAAAAAATCATAAAATTGAAAAATTAATATCAAAATTAAAAGAAAGGTATCTCTCATGTCATATCAAACGAATTATTGCCATATTTGTTTCCTTTTTTTTTTTTATCCCTTCATGTCATAATAGCACAGATCCAGTATTATATTAGTATCATCTTGCTTCTTTTTATTTTTATTGTATTTGTTCTTTATATCTCTATTTCCTTCTCCCCACAACGTTTAAATGTTCAGTCAGGTAAATTTTTTTTGCATTGACTCCATTTTCCCCTTGTTATTATTACATTTTATCAAAATTCATATCTATTTAGAAATAAATAAATAAAAAGAATCGACTGTTACAATTTTCATATTTCCAATAGTAGACATTGGTGGATCATGTAGTTCTCAATCTAATAGTAATATTAAAAGTAAAGTTGTCACGTGACACCAACTACTTAGCTTACCGGAAGTTATGTACACACAATTTCCGGGCAAGCGCAATATTATACAATCGATATCAATATCAAAGATCAAAATGTGTATATCCAGTAATGTTTGACAACTCAATCGACTGCTTATAATTATTACATGATAAAGGACCTAATCATACGCGAATAAGCACATAAACAGGGGGTGAAAAGGAAAAGGAGAAACAAAGGAACAAGATACATTTGAAGCGATACACACGTTTCAACATGAATGGTTTAGCCTCTTCCACCACAACAAACAATTCTTCGAATAAACGACGAATTCTAGGATCGCCGTTTAAATCACCCGAACATGTTTCCAATAATGCATCCCAAAACTTATTCCCTGCTAATCGAGGGCTTGACAATCAAATTACCTTGAGTCCTACCCCTAATCGATTGAAAAGTGATCAAATGAATAAAAACATACAAATTGATGATCCTATACAAGAAGAAGATTCAAGTGATGAAGTCGCCGAAAACCTTGATCGAACAGCGTCACCAGAAAACAAAGATTTAAGACCGATATCCAATAATCAAAATATTGCCACCACGACTCCAGTAAAACAAGATATTGTATGTCCGATTTGTAATGAGAAGATGATTGCTTTAAGTCAATTGAATCAGCATATTGATGACGTGCATTCTTTTGATGAAGATGAAGTTGATGATGACGATGACTCTTCTAATTCCAAACAGCAAATATCAAAGTCATCTTCCTTTGATCTCCCGATCCCCAAATTGATCAATAATGAATTCATAGGTAAAGACTTGAGGAAATGGTTTACTGGCAAAAACAATAATGGAACTAATGAGAATCCGAATGTACCTGAATTGGTAGTCAGCTCGCCCCAAAAGAGGAAAACAATAAATTTAGACCTATTGGATGATAATAAAGGATTCACGTTACGAGATAATACTTCCACGGAAGAACTAGGCAATAAAAATAGCAAATCTCGAGATAATTCATTTTCTGCATTAACACGTCCAAGCGACTTACGAATTACACGAACTCATTGGAAACAACCATCATCGACCTCCCCTAACTATTGTTGTTACAATAATTGTCATAAAATTCTCAACGTCAAAAATGGTATAGTTAACTGTCGTAAATGTGGTGATTTGTTTTGTAACAAACATACCTATTATAAAGTTAGACTAAGAAATTCCACCGGAAAGAAAGGATTGCCACTTTATGAACCAAGTCAACGAGGAATATGGAGTAGATGTTGTAAAACATGCTACTATAATAAACCCGATTTAATTGAAGGGACTGTGGTTGGTATGAATGATTTAACCGATTCTTTCCAATCTCGTAAACAGGCTTTACAAGAGGAGAAACAATTAGCTCGTGTTAGATTAAAGAAGAAATTTATCAAATTGGTTAATTTGACGGCTGACAATTATATGTGGTGTAAATCCCAACAGGATACAACTAGTAAATTTAGTATGTTATCCATTTTTAATAACACGGCCAATAATCCCTATGGGAAAGAATCCGTACTTAAACAACAACGTGCCATTGTTGGTGAAGAAAATTGGGGGGATGATGAAACCACCACCAACTGTACTATATGCTTTACTCGTTTCAATCTTCTTGTTCGGAAACATCATTGTCGACTTTGTGGACAAATTGTGTGTGATGATACATTTGGAGAGCGTAAAAATTGTTCCATTGTGGTACCAATGAGTAAATTACTTGATAAATTGGAAAGCTTGAATTATTCATTACAAGTTCGCCAGAATTGGCAAACTTTAATCCACATGGAAGATAATGATCCGTATGTCGGTAAATTTTCCGTTCGGTGCTGCAAAAATTGTAAAGACGGAATATTGTACGATTGGAGAGTTACAAATCTCAAGCATGGAACTGATATCGCTAACGATGGTGAGGATGGGGAGTTAAAGAATCAAATTTTCCAAAAATACGAAGAATTATTGATTATCAAAAGTAATATTAGTATGACTCTACCCAAATACAAGCAATTGATAGAAACCGAAATAGGTGATGAAGACAATAGTGAGATCAATCGTTTAAGAAATAAGACGATGCACTATATGAAGGATTTTGAAGATTGTGTGAATCGATTCAAGCGTCAATTTTTCATTCGGGATAGTAGCACCGGTAAATTTATTGTTGGTACGTCGTTTGAACAATATTCTCATTTAATTAACAATATCAATAACAGTTCCTTGCTTTTCTTACAAGAACATCTTTTACAGTACAAAGAACTTAATCAGCAATTCAAACAACGAGAAAATAATTTGTTGATAAGAGAAAAATTACGGGAACAAGCAACGTTGAATCATCATCGTGCTCTTTCACCATCTGAGTCTGAAGATATGGTCAAATCACCAACACCTACCCCGGTGTTAATGTCACCTCCACCATTGGATGGAGATTCTGAGTCGCAACTGCAACAACAGTCTCCTACACCTCAGCCACGCTTGACCAAGAAACAGATTCGAGAATTAAGGGAACAATTGATGGTCATGAATGAACAAAAATTCATGATTGGTAATATGATCAATGAAACAAAGAAGCAACGGAAATTCGATGAATTAAGTCCCTTGATTGAAAATGAAAAGGAACTAACCAAGACCATCGAGTCACTAGAAGAACAATTGGGTGATTACGGATTCTAGTAGCTAATTAGATAAATTACGAATCTTCAATATATCATTAATTGACTTGTAAATCCTGCTTCATTACCAAACATTTTGTTAACAATGCCCACCTGCATGAGAAGACTGGCTCCCCCATTCCGGAGTACCCCCGCCCCCACTTCCAACTTGCAGAATTACTGGGGAGCATAATCACGATCATGTCTTATAAATAGGTTTTGCAATATGAACATACGAAGCAATTCGGAGACTCCGCTGTACTGTATCTTTGAACTCCCACTATACAATATACACTCATATCATCTAATATACATTTTAATATAAATAGAACAACCAGCTCTTTTTTGGTCTTCTCCTTTTTTTTTTTTTTGGAGGTTTTTGACTCCACTGGGCTAGTACTCCCCCACGCGCCCCCACGCGAGCGCAACCGTTAATTTGGGGGATACCACCTCAAATCGCAGTGCTTGGTATTTGGTCTCTCATAGTTTAGTATGGCAATGACAACGAGAGTGCCTCCACGAACACAAGGAAGGGACTTATTATCTCAGTCTTAAGTCACGTCAAACACGTAGAGGGATCGTCAGCTGTAAATGTGGGGGTGTGGAGTAAGACCAGGTATGAAATAACTCGTTATCAATTGTAAAAACGCTGCTTAACTGGGAAAAAATAAGGTTTTTCTATTCGATCTTTATTCTGCTGAGCATTGAGATTAAATCTGGAGTCACCAAAAACAAAAAAAAAATAGAATAAAAAGAAAAAGAAAAAGAAATAAAGGAAAGAAAGAAAAAAGATAGTCAGCCTTACAAAGAGTATAAATAATAGCCATCCCCCAGGTCTATGATGCTATCTGTATCCAACATAACTTCAAACCAGCTAGTTCATCTCACCAAGCATCTCTAATAGAATAAAGGTTATTGTTTAGTTTGCCTTTATTCTTCGCCCTGAGTTATACTACTGTTATTCTATATTTATTGGGCCCATCATGGTCACTAGACATCACGAAGATGCCGCTCACCTCGAGTCGACCCCAAGCATAATTTCTAAAGAGGATAAGACTTCGTTATCCATACATGATTATGTTTCCAGTCAATCACCGGGACCCGGTGCCCCTCAAGGGCATCAAAAGAAAAGTTTGGCGCAAGAACTTAAAGATGTTCTTTTATTGAAGAAAATGTTTGAAAAGATCGAGGACCGTCCGACCCCTCCAGAAGTTTACAACTGGAGAATATATTCCACTGCTTTATGTGCATCTGCTGCTGCCATTATCATTGGTTATGATGGTGGGTTTATTGGAGGGACGGTGGCTCTTCTGTCATTCAAGAAAGAATTCTCATTAGATACAATGGAACCAAGTAAAGCTAATGATACAATTTCCAATATTATTTCGGTGTTTCATGCTGGTTGCTTCTTTGGCGCATTAATTTCTTATCCTTTTTCCTACTATTTGGGCCGTCGTATTTCTTTAATTATTGCTGCTATCACCATCACGATTGGATCTGCTATAATGTTAGCTGCCTCTAAATCTAATGGTTTGGCACCTTTATACGTGGGGAGAGTCCTTGCTGGATTAGCAGTGGGGTTTTCGACCAATTTGACTCCTGTTTATCTTAGTGAAATCAGTCCTCCTGCAATTAGAGGTCGAGTCATTGCACTTTATGAAATTGGTTGGAGAATTGGGGATTTGGTTGGATTTTGGATCAATTATGGTATTGATTCTCATATTCCAGAATCCAAGAAACAATGGTTAATCCCGTTTGCTATTCAATTAATACCTAGTGGTTTATTCCTTTTGGGTAGTGTTATCATGAAAGAAAGCCCTCGTTGGCTTTTCAGTGTTGGTAAATACGATCTTGCCATTCAAAATTTAACCTGGTTCAGAAATTTGGATGAAGATAATGAATACATAGTTTATGAAACTAATCAAGTCAAGGAAAGTATCGAATATCAAAAATTGAACGTTGGGTTAAGTTTGTGGGATCCTTTCAAAGAAGTTTTCCTTAATAATCATAAAATTTTATTCAGATTATTCTTGACTTGTGGATTATTCTTATTTCAAAATTTCTTGGGTATCCAATCAATCAATTATTATTCTCCCATAATTTTCCAAAGTTTGGGTGTTAAAGGTACTAATGCTACTCTTTTTTCCACCGGGTTATTTGGGGTGGTTAAGTTTGTTTGTACATTCCTCTACATCTTGTTTATTGTTGACACTTTCGGGAGACGAAAAGCATTCATGTGTTCCTCAACGGTATGTGCACTTTGCTTCTGGTACATTGGTGCTTATTTGAAAGTTAATGACCCTACTAAAGAAGGCGTTGAAGCTGGCCCCGGTGGTACGGCTGCCATTGTCATGATGTACCTCTGGATTGCTTCCTTCATTTTAGCATGGTCAGGAGGTCCATTCGTGGTTGGAAGTGAAGTCTTTGACCAAAATATTCGTTCTTTTGTCCAAGCAATTAATGCTGCAGTATCTTGGGTACCGATTTTCATCATGTCCAGATTCACCACCAAAATGATTAGTGCCATGCAATATGGAATTTACTTTTTCTTTGCCAGTTTGGCCGTCTTATCCATCCCATTTGTCTTCTTCTTCATACCCGAAACTAAAGGTATTGCTTTAGAAGATATGGATAAATTATTTGATCGTTCATTACCTGCTCATAGAGCTCATGCCATTGTGTTGCAACAACTTAGAACAGAAACTACAGCCCACATGCAGGAACATAAGGGCTTATATAAGTTGGATACTAATAAGAGTAACGAAGTTGAAAACATCGAAAATGCCGGGTTGTTTGAAAAATAGGGTTTTAGTAATTTAATGTTTATTTTATTTAGTTAATTGACGAGTTATGAGTTTACGTGTTGTGTAAAAAATTTTGCTAAGTCGGTGACACTTATGATCACGAACAATAGACCGGATCCCGTTTACGAGTCACTGCCATAATGCATGATTCCTTCATGTCAATTTTGACAAGGCATTTTGCTGTATCATTATGCTTCTTTTTATTTTTCTTTTTTTTTTTTTGTTTCCATCAAGATTGCAAATTCCAAATTGTGTTCTGCCACACTAATCCACACCTACCGTTACCCCTCAGAAATAACGGCAAGTTTCCGACTTCCGTAGCAATACAACTCTATTTTCTTGACCTGATATCTCCCAAGCATTGGCATAACTTATTACTGGAAACAAAGAACTCTCTCTTACGCTTTACAGAAGGATATCAGGTGTCATGTACCCCATTTTTTAAGTTCTTTCCAATGTCTTTTTTCTCTTTTTTTTTTTTGCGACATCAAATATTGGGCTGCTAATTTACTTAAGCCACCACAATTGGGATTTTTCTTAAGTTTTTCGTTTTCTTTGTATGTTCCTTACTCCAGAAACAATGGCTGCATAGTATGAACTGTCTTGATAAGAAAGTTAGACAATGATATGGAATAATCCTGAATTTGTGATTGGCCAACTCGTTAGATAGGGAGATCAAGAAAATTAATGACATCTGGCTTTGTGCGTAGCTGGGTTTCATTAGTAGTGGTATCTTCTTATCACTGTGGACTAATCAAGGCACAGAAATTCTTTTTGATTTAAGCCCCATTTGCAATGATTGAAAGCTATGGAACAGTTTCTTTAGTTCAAGCCTCGATGCAGATTGTGGCAGTCTCAAACCATTTGGCTCAAGTATATATATATATATATTCAGTGTAAAGATCTGAATCTGATCTGACCCAAACGATACTTCGTAACCTTTAGCTTGTGTTAATAAGTATCATGTCTCAAATTAAGAAATTATTTGCTCCAGTGTGGGGTGATAGAGAAGAGGTGTTGAACTATGAATCTGATATCGAAGACACTGAGACCCAAGACTCAAATGCCCAAAATGCATTAGGTGCTCCTGTTGAAAAAATCAATCCCCTTGGTTATAATCTTGATTATTTCACTGCTTTTTATATGATGCTTCAAGGTATTATTGGAACTGGTATTTTCGCCACCCCTTCAAGTGTACTTAAATCAATGGGTAGTGTGGGATCCACTTACGTTTTATGGATATCTGGTTTCATCATTACTCTTTTTGAACTTAGTGTCTACGTCGAATATGTTACCTACTTCAAAAAAAGATCGGGTGGAGATGTTGCATATTTGGAACAAGCCTACCCAAAACCAGATTTTTTGGTACCAACTACTTATGCAGCAGTTTCGGTTTGTTTGTCTTTTTTGAATTCTTCCGCAATTGCATTTGGTACCTACATTTTAAGTGCTGCTGAGGTTGAAGCAGGTGCCTGGACTCAAAGAGGGGTGGGATTAGGGGTTTTAACATTTTCATGTATCTTGGCTGCAGTCAATACCAGATGGTGTTTAAAATTATCTAATTTTTTGGGATTCGTCAAGGTTGTTTTTTGCTTTTTCATTGCTATTAGTGGTTTGGTAGTTTTAGGTGGAGGTACCAAGGTGAAAAATTCCCATGATATTTTCAAAAATTCTTGGAAAGGTACCACTACTGATGGTAATGCCATCAGTAATGCCATCTTGAAAGTTTCGTTTTCTTATGGTGGTTCTGGTTATGTTTTCAGTTTGGTTGGTGAATCAAACCCAAAGAAGACTAAAAATATGTTCCGTTTCTTCATCCCTGCTGTCTTATTCTTTGTGTTTATCGTTTACATATTAATGATAACAGCATACTACGCCGGCATTTCATCCAGTGATGAAATTAAAAACTCTGGTACCTTGATTGCATCGTTATATTTCCAGAACGTGTTTGGTACCAAGGCCGCTACCAAAGCACTCGATGTATTGGTGGCATTATCTGCACTTGGTCACTTGATTGCAGCCATTGTTGGCCATTCTCGTTCTCTACGTGAATGTGGTCGGCAAGGTGTATTACCTTATTCAAAATGGTGGGCTTCTACTAAACCTTGGGGAACCCCCATTCTCCCCATCTTTATTACTTGGGTGGTTAATTTGATTGTCAGTGTTGCTCCTCCTCCTGGAGATGCATATTCCTTCGTGGTAGATTTGGGATCTTATTCGAGTTATATTTTTAAGTTGCTTTTGGTTGTAGGGATCATACTTGTTAGAAAGCAAAGAAAGGAGGCCGGACTAGGTTTTGAAGGTTGGAAAGTTCCACTCCCCATCTTGATTTTAATTATCTTGTATGAAATCTTCGTGGTGGCCATGGCCTTCGTTCCTCCCGCAGATGGTACTTTGATCGGGTCAGATGTGTCGTTCTTCTACTGTACTTACGCACTTACCACCATCGGAATCATCGCCTTGTGTGTTTTCTATTATTATGTTTGGGCCAAAATTTTACCCAATATTTTCGGCTACGAACATAGAGTGTTCTACTATACTTTGGAAAATGGTGAAGCTGGTCACACCGTTGTTAAAGTTCCCAATGAGGATCTAGCCAAATGGGATGCCGAACATGATGACACTGGCAGACTCATCGAGTCCAACGGTGAGAATAGCTCTGTGGAAAACATTTCTATTTCTGTCGTTGATAATATCAAACTGCTTAAGACTTGAGCAGTTGCAAAAAAAGTAGATAAAAAAGAAATTCGGCTAAAAATCTTTGTAAAAACACTCATCTTCAATTCAAACAATTATAAATATTCTCATATATATGTACATATATATTGTTAACGTTCTTTTCTTTCATCATTCATTCTTGTAAGTATAGTCTATAAAAGTGCCTTGACTCATTGAGCCGCATATGTGGTGCACCAAATTTCGTAACAAAAAAAAAACGAACCACGAAAAAAAAAAAATACGAAGTACACCAAAACGCCAATTAAAGATGGAGGAAAAAAAAACAATCCTAGAAAGAATTTGATGGTATGATGTGAACTGAAATAGTCATAAAGATAAACCAAAGACAGGGTTTACTTATACTGAAAGCGGTATCTGATCTGCACACTTCGCATCTATTGAACTGAACACTCATAATTGACTCGCAGGAAGAAATGTCACTTTTAATCCCCACAGAACAAGATTATAATGATGCCAGGAGTGGAGGAAATCGAATTCCTCTCTACCATGAAAAACTCGCCGAATTAAGCAAGGACAGAGATCCAGTCACCAATAAACTAAAGTATGCCTGGACGTTTGAGAACGTACCTGGTTTTTTCAAACAATCAGATCCCGCCACAGACGATATGATATTCAATTATGCAGAGTCCGATTTCGGGATCACCAAACCCTGGTCGGAGATTCTTGGTGATCTTGATGAATTGAATCGTAATGCCAAAGATAATGAATGTTATAAGTTATTGTTTTTGGCTCGTCATGGACAAGGAAACCATAATATAGTTGTTAGCCGGTATGGATCAGCTGAATGGAGAAGAAAATGGCATGGGTTAGAACGTGACGGTGATCTCGTTTACGCTCCCGATCCTGTATTGACTGACCTAGGCATAGGCCAGGCGCAAGAGAATAATGAAGCATGGAAACAACAATTGGGGAAAGGAGCCCCTATTCCTTCCAAGTTCTATGTGTCGCCTTTACAAAGATCCTGTAATACTTTGTTGATAACGTGGAAAGACATTATTCCCAAGGATAAGAAACCGGTGATTGTCGAGAGTGTGAGGGAAATAATTGGGTTTCATTTGTGTAATAAACGGTCTACCAAGACCACAATTTTGGAACGATTTGGCCCCCACGGGTTCTATACGGAGCCCGGTTTTGAAGAAGAGGACAATTTGTATATTGATGATGTTCAAGAAATGGCAGACGAGCAATGTTTGCGTACCAATGGTTTCTTGCAAAAATTCTTCGATGAGAACTGGGACGAAGAAACCAATAGGGCAAATTCGGAACAGGATCAAGTTGTATCCATCACTTCTCATGGAGGTACTATCAAAACATTCTTAGCGGTTATTGGACACCGGGCCTACACCATACCTACAGGAGGAATGATCCCTGTAGTCGTGAAAGGCACACATCATACTTGATGTGGTTGATGTTAACGTTAGTAGAAAGTCATATATAGAAATCCATATATATCGCATATAGTCAAAGAAATATTTCACAAAAGAAAAAACACATATAAAAAGAAATAAGAATGGAAATTCATTCCAGAACCAGCGTTTGTCCAGCACGGTGGGCACCCCAAACATCGAGCAACCCACCGGGACTGTTCCCGTAGACCGGGTCACCTAGAGGAAAAGCAGCATTTATTGATTGTTGAATATCCTGATAATTATCGTACTCGGGATTTCCGAACTTGCTAATGTAATTTTTACTGACCGATTTCCACTTTTCACCATTTACTGGGTATGCTCCAACGTATCGGTACCTGCTAGAGTGAGATTTGGAGCAATGAGATACACCGGCAGGAATGACTATGACGTCCCCTAGTTCGACGTCAATTTCAAGATGGTTTGGAAGTTTTTCTTGTTCCACGGGTGATAATTTGGCCGGCACGTAATTAACATTCAACCCAAGAACCAATGTAGACGATCCACTTATTACTCCATAGGCTTCGTGAACATTAGGGTGGTAATGCGTGGATGTAATGCACGGGAAAGTAGCCTACAATAAAGTTAGTAATCACAATTTAAGAGGTTGAGCTTCAAAATAATATTATTATTCATGCTACTAACGATCCTCTATCCATGTTTATTATTAGACCTCAATAGTACGTACTTCCACTTTCCAGCCATTGGGGGAAAACAAATCATCCACGGCATTCTGTCTTTGAAGTTCCAGTCCATCTTGATCGACCATTTCATGGTGCAAAACCCCTTTGTAAACCAACACAGGGAACACTGAGTTGGGGGTGTTCTGCGTGATGTTACTAATGGGATACGCCTTCATGCAAGAGCTTTCTGAAGATGCCATTGCTGTTCATTACTCATAAAAGAGTCTGCTAGTACTTATAAAAGAGTCTACTATAACCATGATGAATCCCATTATCAAGTTTGATTCCCAATTGATGTTTTTTGCGCTCTCGCAACAATTGTCTCGATTGGGAAATCCAAACCCCAAATACAAAAAAATGTAGAACGAAAAAAGAAGGTTTACATAAAGCCATCGAGTTCGGAGAAACCACTCGTATTCATTCGTAAACCTGGCTAATGATGCTCTGAGACAATAACACTGTTCTGGGGTCACTGGCAAGTACGACGTAATTGGGACCAAAACGCATTGATGAAACAATACGCACTCTCGAGAGGCGGCCATTGTGGAGGTACGTGGGACCAGCCCAGCAAAAATTGTCTTGTCCCAGCTCTGTGCATGGGAACGCATGTCTTTCCACATTTCCTTCCACGCATCTATCCAGAAATCATGTAGAGATTTCAGAGTTAGAGTGATGGATATGACGGTAGGACCCTCGATAGTTGCCAATGATCAACTGACTCGCAAAAAGTTGACTCTTGGAAAATTTCATGTGCAAGTATTTTTAAGTAGGATGTGGAATTCTGGCTGGATCTACTGCAGGTTATTTTCTACTGCTAATTTTCAATTGTGGTTTTTTGGTCAGATTTGCACTGTCAATCTTGTGTGGTGCCGTGATGATGGTCATTGAGGTGACATTTACTTCTGTCTGAATTGGTAGAGTTGCATGGTGTATAATTAGGCTCTAAAGCAAGCTAAAATTTTTAAAGTCAACTCCTTTTCCTAATTTTCGTTTTTGGCTCTTCTTCTTTGTTGGTGGTGGCTTAAGTATTTTTTAAGTGTTAAGCGGACCCATCAAATAGTAGGCTTTTATCCCCCTATACAATTTTTGTCGGTGCCTTCCACCCATATTATTTGGGAGCCTTAGTATTTTATAGGCACCACTCTAGATAAGTCCGCACATGAAAGTTACAAAACCTTACCAACTGGCCTAGTCAGAAAATACTTCGATCAGATCGAATGGGGCATCAGGGCTGGGCACGTGAGCTGGCCGGGTATCCCTCAAAATTTTTGTGGGAACCCAGCCGGTGATTTAACTACAGCATCCCTACACTTATAGGGAGTTCACAAGCATATGGAGGCTGCCAACCACTTGCCAGGGCCTCGACTCGAAACCAACGTTATTCGCCTGTTGGTATTATGGATTGCTGCATTGTTTTCTGAAATTCAGGCTATTCTTCTTGCTGGTGCTTATTGTTCGAGCTCGAATATATACGGGCGGGATTTAAGCGAGAAGCTTAGTCCTAATTGCAATTAGGGAGAAATAAGCATTGATTTCTTTTTCTTCCTTTTGAAATTGACAAGAAATTTGGAAAGCATCGAACTAAAAAACAAAGAAGAGCAAAAAAGAAACTAAAAAAATAGAACCCCATAAGAAAAAAAGTGGAAAAAAAAGAAACCAAAAAAAAGCAAAAAAAACAAAAAGAAAATGAACGACGAAAAAGACAACGATGGAAAGAAAACGTGAATGGGTAAAAATAGCATTGAAGCAACTCGAGCAGTTCGAAAATGGTTGATTCTTGCACTATTTGGCTAGTGGCATGCGATCCTGACCCTTATCTCCTTTACGCAGTAGAGTTGGCCGCCGTGGGAGAAAGCGCAGATGCGCCAACATTTGAAAATAAGGCAGAGACCCCACATAACGTTGGTGGACAATAATATCACTAATTCAAGGTTCATGCGTGTAGAGCTACTTCCATCGTTCACCACCGTGAGAATGGAATTAAACTACATGACCAAGAAAAACCAAGTAAGAATGAGCGAGCTATTCAGTGTCACGTCGGCAAATACACCACGACGTCGAGATCCTCGTAGATCTGGTGCCGATGCTATAATTGGAAAATAACATTAGCCCCGCTAATTCCTCATTGGTACAGTAAATTCTTGCATCGTTCGTTCGTCACTGGGTTCGCTTAACCGTAAGTCTATTGGCCCCATAATATCGTTTCGTAAAACGAAGAAAAAAGAAGAAAAAAAAGCAGAATAAGCCATAGTCTGAACAATGAAATGCAGTTAGCCGGCCAGTCCCACCGCCTTTGTCTTTGGGTTACTCCCATTATTTTTTCCTTCTCTCCCCCAAAAAGTTTCTTTGTTCAGCGATTTATTTTATACTCGATGTTCCTTTGTTGAATCTGGATTCTGTTTCCCGTGCCACTGGGCATCGAAGCATCGGTTTAAAACAAAAACATCTACCTCTTAATATTAGGGTAACGTGCATGATGCTGGAAACCTATTAATGGTAAACTGCAACATGAAATAGGAATCGCTGCGCATTAGGAAAAAGAAATCGGGTAACATTGGCAAAATTTTGGAGCAAAAACGAGTGCATTGGGAAATTTCTGGCGCATGTGCTGCATGCAAGAGTGTCGTGTGGCACGGGTTTATCTCTGCTGCTGCTAGTGGTCTTCTTTCTTTCTTTCTTTTTTTTTTTTTTGTTTTTTTAGTCAGCTGCAACTTTAAATGCAGTTAGGGAAAAAATATTATTCTGGTAAATCAAGCTAGAAGCTTGATTTGGTTAATTGAAGACAAATTAAAATATCACAAGACTATGATAGTTGCCAATCGATGAGCCAATGCCTCAGACAGCCAATGAGCCAATGTCTGTGACAAACGATGGGCCAATGTCTCAGATGGGCCAATGTCTCAGACCACCAAGGTAGCTCATTGTAGTTCATTATAGTTCGTTATAGTTAATTGTACTGTGGATGCATGATGATCAACAAGCAGGTGCACGTAATTGCTTGGAATTGATACCGGGATTGAATTCACTGCGGCAAGTCACTTGTTAAGTCCTCGTATTTGGCAAAGTGATGCAGACAGTCAGGCGAGCCAAAATAATAATACTAAAACAACAAAAAAGAAAACTCCCGTAGCGCTCAAACATCGCAAGGAGTACCATGTCCAAGACACTTTTGAGGTGACTGCAGCGTTCGTAGGCAGATACTGTTGCATCTCTTCGCCGTAATTACGTCTCGTTCTTTCACATTATTTTTTTCCCGTTATTTTCTTTTTTTTTTTTCTTAGTTGAATTTCTCACCGAAAAGACAGAAACTGAAGATGCAAAAGTAAAAAATCACCTTGCTTCTGCATCTACGCATGTTTAACTAATCTAAAGTCCCGAAATGTTCTTTTAACTGGCTCAATTGGAAACACTGGTACTCTTCAAGGGCAGTAGTAGACGCTGTACGGTGAATTATTTTTCCGCTTTGCACCTTAACTTCTGGTGGATTTTCCTTCCAGATTTCACAATTATTTTCTATGCTGCAAAAAAAAACGAAAATAAAAAAAAGACTTTTTAGGCCAATACTTAGATTTCTGTGGATTAAAGATAATCAAGCCCGTGGTGATAACTACTGAGGCAACAAAAATAATCCTTCTTGTTCAACTTAAGTTTATTTTCTATCTGTTATTTTCTGTAACATCACCAATTCCAATAGCATGAGGGCGTCTGCTAGATGGAAACCAAGAGTCTTGGAAAGTTCGATCTCAAGGTATAAGAATAGCTATAATTCCCCTTATCAACAAATCAATCTTGTAGAGTTTTTTATCCATCCGTATTTCAAGGCTAAAACTCAACTAACTCAATGTTGCCTGGTTTCAAAAATACTTGGATTTATTTATCCTTCTTCATAGCTCTTGTTGTGGCAAGAACTATCACTGAAGACACTGTTACTAGAGGTACCATTGATCTTTCAATTGGTGATATCACTATTAATAGCGGTGTTTATTGGTCCATTATCAACAACAGAATCTCAGCTATTATTGGTTCTGTCACTAATAATGGTGGTTTCTATATTACTTCAAATTCTGGTCTTATCGCCTTGCAAGTTAGTGCAACCGGTTTAAGATTTACCAACACTGGTACTGTATCTTTCAACTCACTCCGCAGTTTAACGGCCCCTAATTATGCTATAAGTGCTCTTTCTTTCCAAAACTCCGGTGATATGTTTTTCTCAGCCGATGGTAGTATCGGTATTCCTGTTATGGCAATTACCTCGTCCAACTGGGAAAACACTGGTCTGATTACTTTTTGGCAAAATACCAGAGGTACTTCTATTGTCAGCTTAGGTGGTGATGTTCTTACTAGTACTGTGGAAAATGATGGTAGTGTTTGTTTGCACAACGAAATCTACCGTCAAACCACTAGAATTTCCGGTAGTGGTTGTTTCGTTGTTGGTACAAACAGTAACTTCTGGACTGCTGGTTCTCTCTTGTCAATTTCCAGTTCTCAAAATATTGTTTTAAGAACTCCAACTTCTTCTTTAAGAATTGAATCTTTAACCTTCTCCCAAAGTTTCACTGTTGCAGGTTGGGGTAACGGTAATGTCATTGGTTTGAGTCTTGGTATCTACAGTTGGGATTATGATGCAACTTCAGGTGATTTGACCATTAAGACCGCTATCATCAGTCCAACTATTACTGTTAACGTTGGTAGAGGTTATATCAAGAGTCGTATTCAACAAGTACGTCCTGATTTTGGTGTCGGGGTCACTGATGGTATCTTGGGGGCTGGTTTGAGTTACCCAGACGCTGTTCCAAGTAATGCTAATAACCCAAGCTGTCGCGCATGTCTCCCAATCCCAACAGTTCCTGGTGAAGATGAATCTTCTTCTTCTTCTGTTGCTCCATCAACTCCTGCTCCATCTAGTGAAGCTCCATCTAGTGCTGCTCCATCTTCTGAAGCTCCTTCTTCTGAAGCCCCATCTTCTGAAGCCCCATCTTCCGAAGCTCCATCTAGTGCTGCTCCATCTTCTGAAGCTCCATCTTCCGAAGCCCCATCTTCCGAAGCTCCATCTAGTGAAGCTCCATCTTCTGAAGCTCCTTCTAGTGCTGCTCCTTCTTCTGAAGCTCCTTCTAGTGAAGCTCCATCTTCCGAAGCTCCATCTAGTGCTGCTCCATCTTCTGAAGCTCCTTCTTCCGAAGCCCCATCTTCTGAAGCCCCATCTAGTGAAGCTCCATCTTCTGAGGCTCCTTCTAGTGCTGCTCCTTCTTCTGAAGCTCCTTCTAGTGAAGCTCCATCTTCCGAAGCTCCATCTTCCGAAGCCCCATCTTCTGAAGCCCCATCTAGTGCTGCTCCATCTTCCGAAGCTCCATCTTCCGAAGCCCCATCTTCTGAAGCCCCATCTAGTGAAGCTCCATCTTC
>JAJMSM010000027.1:14517-79354 GCA_030578475.1 Hyphopichia wangnamkhiaoensis
AAAAAAAAAAAAAAAAAAAAAAAAAAAAAAAAAAAAAAAAAAAAAAAAAAAAAAAAAAAAAAAAAAAAAAAAAAAAAAAAAAAAAAAAAAAAAAAAAATCAATTAGAATTGAAGAAGAGATCAGATTACTTGGTAATTATGAGTGCCCCCAATCCTAATAAACGAGACATACTAATATCCAAAGCGCTATCGTATCTTTTAAGACACGGCGCAGAAAAGGAGAAACTCACTATCGATAATCAAGGATGGGTCCCTATTGATCAAATTCTACAACACAATCGGTTGAAAACGAATAAAGTCACCTATCAAGATCTTGAACGCATAGTTAATCAAAATGATAAACAACGATTTCGACTTGATTTAGAGAATAAACGGATATGCGCAACTCAAGGGCATTCTTTGAAGACCATTGGTAATGAGAATCTTTGCCCGTTAACGATTGAACAATTGCCCCGGGAAATATACCATGGTACTTATATGAAGAAACTTGAATTAATCATTGCGAGTGGAGGATTAAGTCGTATGAACCGAAATCATATTCATTTCACCAGTAATGAGAATGATTCAATCAGTGGTATTCGTCGTAATTGTAACGTGCTTATTTATATTAATGGTGCCCAATGCATGACGGAGGGTAAACTCAATTTCTATAAGAGTTCCAATGGGGTTATATTAAGCGACGGCAACGACCAGGGGATCATCGAGACCAAATACTGGGACAAAGTGGTTGATACGAATGGACAAGTCATTGATGTTACCCAATTCAATAACCCTACTTAATAACCCAACGTAAATAGCACCAAAAAATTATATAGAGTCGGTACCCGACGGGATGTTATATAAGTAAATAAAGTTAACAATACCAGCGTGGACTTCCGTACACCGTCTTAACCGTTGGAGAGAGAGGAACGGGTGGAACTTTCCCGCTAGCACGGGTGGGGACCCGCCTCAGCAGCCCGGTAGAAAGGGTGTGTTCGCACACACCCGTTCTGACGGGATTATTTCCTAGATCAGCATGCAACCACACATAACCCAAGTAAAGCCTGGTGGGAGGCAATTAGGGAGGCTCCTGGGGAGGGGGACGAAACAATAACAATAACAACAACAACAACAACCCAAACGAAGACATTAGACTCGACAGAAACTAGTGTAAAAAGCAGTGGTGAATATATGTTACATCGCCAGTGACTCATGAAATTTGTGTGAGCAATCATGTATTTGCAGTAAGCGTAGAAAAAGAAACTAAAAACAGAACAGTCAAAAGAAATCGCAGTAACAGATGGGTCTAGATTGAAGCACATGCACTCCCAAGGTGGTATTTACTCTCACATTATCTCTGTATTCTATAAAAATTATTTTAGGGTTTTCGGCAGGGTTCTCTCAGTATTCTTATTATAGAACTGTGAGTTAACTAAGGGCCAGACCAAACCCCAGTGAATGGTCGAATAATCAGTAGTCAGTAGTCTAATCTTGAATTTCAGCGTCCGCCTGGTTTAACCATACCCGATAAAGATGGTCAACATGTTGATAAATTTCTGTTTTAGTCCATCATTCATATTCGATTGGGGTAAGTATGGCTTAAGGTCTAGTTCTTTTTCTGGTCTTTTTTTCCATGCTTCATACTCACATCCGTTCCGAATTCTGGTACTCAGTCTCATTCAGTAGTCTCATCTAGTGTATTTTTTCATTCACTATATTTTTTTTTTTTTCGTTCTTCTTTTTAAGCATCCGACCATGGATAATTCTAGACTGCTACGTTTACGCCCGGCGTATTTCTTATCTGGTAAGGTTCATCTTGGTTATAACGATAAAAATTGGGTTATTTCCATTTTGTCAAGTATGTTTCTTTTAACTCTACGTCCGGCTATCCCAATTTTTTTTTTTTTTTTTCTTTTTTACTTCTTTATTGTTGTTTCTTCCACGGAGTTTATTATGAGCTCGTCCTTATTATTTTCGAGGGGGGTCAATAGGTGAGGTTAGCTCAAGCACTGTATTCTCTTCTTGCTATTTATTATTTTTCCTAGTCAATTTATTATTTCAGCATTTTCCTGATTTAATTATTTCTTCATTTCGTAATTTGACCTACATTTTTATATATACCGATTGCCGCCCTCTTGTTCTTGTTTGAATTGTACTTGTTCTTCTTCCTCTTCTTCTTCAAACATATAGCCCTACTCCTCTATCGTGTTCTGACGATACGTTTGCTGGCCCCAGTCCTCTAGATAGTCTCTTCCGCCTTGCCGTAATTTACGGTATATGCACTTTTTATTACTCACTGTTTGATTGTTTGATTGTTTGATCGTTGGATTGTTGGATTGTTTGATTGTTTGATTGTTTGAATAGTCTTTTATTTCATTTGAGTACGCACAGTATCTCCCTTTTTTTGTTTTTACCTTTTACATTTTTATTTATTTTATTTTTTTTTTTTGGTTTGTTTGTTCCTGGAAGCCTCGTTTCTTTTTTTTTTTTTTTTTTTTTTTTTTTTTTTTTTTTTTTTTTTTTTTTTTTTTTTTTTTTTTTTTTTTTTTTTTTTTTTTTTTTTTTTTTTTTTTTTTTTTTTTTTTTTTTTTTTTTTTTTTTTTTTTTTTTTTTTTTTTTTTTTTTTTTTTTTTTTTTTTTTTTTTCTTTCTTTCTTTTTTTTTTCATTATCTTTGATTTCGTTAACTTGTTGAGCTGTTGATTGTTCTCTGTTCTTTTTAAATCTATTGATCCCTGTTGCTGACGTTGGATCTACGGTTGAGATATTATATATATACACATATATACCATTATCATATAAACACAGGTTTACTCCAGTTTTTTTCTCCACAAGGGCTTGGTTAATGCGTTATGATTATGAACCACAAAGTTGATGCTGCTGTTCCTTCACCTGAACAACTCCAACACCAACACCAACATCAACACCAGAATACGCCACAACAAGCCCCCAGCCGAACCTCTCGCCATGACGCTCCTCCGTTCACCACCGCGTCCTCTCGCACCAGCTCCACCTCGTCCACCATTCGTGAAACTTTCAGCAATGGTGTGACCACCGTCACCCATACTTCTCCCTCCGCCACCACCACCATATCAACCAACAATAATGGAATTACTTATACCACCATCACCACCGCGGCCAGTGTCACCTCCACCACGCCCACCACCCGTATAATTAAGTCGGTGGCTTCGCCCGTTGACGAATCTCGCCGTCTGCCCGATCATCATTTGTCTGACGAACTGCAGAATTTGTCCTTGGGAATTGACCAGAATAAAATTTGCCAGTGGGTTTGTTGTGAATGTGGCCAGGCCCATGGCTCGATCTTGTATAATGCTCATCACCATCAACAAAATTCAAAATCGTCCAAGTCTGAAGATGAAGATGAAGACGATGAAGTTGAAGACGATGAAGACGACGAGGACGATGACGAAACTTTGGCCCCTTCAATCTCCACCAACGTATCCACCATACCTTCACCCACGTCCACCGTACCTAAAACAGTGTCTTCCACCTCGTTGGCTGATGAATCCGATATAATCTCCAAAGTTAAATACTACAGTCAACTCATTTATAATAACCACGGCAATCATCAAAAACCTGCTCTTTCCTCAAACCTGACGGATTATCAATACCATACCTCATTATCACGTCCCACGTTTTCGGATGAAGATGAGGATTCTTCCTCTTCCTCATTTAATTTTAAAAATTCAACTACAATCCCCAAAAAACGTACCATTAGTTTGGATGATTTGGATCATTCTTCATCGTCTTTATCTTCTCCCACCTCACAAACCCCCAACGTCTTGCAACCCCAGTCCCAAACCCAATCACAGTCACAATCTCCTGTACTATCAAATGTTTCATATCCTTCTTCTCAATTATCATCACCCATCAATTCTACTGGTGGATCTTTACCCATTATTAACCACGAATCAATTGTGGATCCAGTATCGGAAGCCATTGCCGCAGATGCTGGTTCTCTGGCAAAAATGGAGGAAATTATCTTGAAACCCCCCATTAGATTCACCTGTCATCGCTGTTGTCATATGATGTGTCCTTACTGCTTGAAAATCAGAGTTAAAGATTTGGAAGATTAATTGTATATTACCCCAACCTAAGTTTCCGTTTGTTTCAATTCATCATCTTCAGTTCTCCCTATTCAACCTTGTATATATACTCGGCTCATTATTTATTCTCCACTGTGATGAAGAATTGGTTATTACTTCATTCATTACAATGACTTAAAATTTGTTTATGTTGTCTACGCTTGGATATGTATTTTTTTTTTCTTCTTTTATTCCCTTCTTATCTACATGTTATTACTATTTTTCTTTTTTTTTTTTTTTTTTTTTTTTTTTTTTTTTTTTTTTTTTTTTTTTTTGCTTTTTTTTTGAATTATTCTTTCATATGTTTTATTTAGGTTCAACTTTAATATTGTTGATTGGACTCAACAAGGTCAGTTAATAAAGGTTTTTCGTTTGTCTTTTCAAATTTACGAGTAAGAAATATACCAAGAACATCAATAATAATAATAAATAATTATAATGATAATAATAATAATAATGCTAAGAATAATGGAACTTGAAAATAATCAATCTGACAACCGACTGCTGATCGTTGTTTTCGGTCCACGGTTGTCTAAGCCAATTGGCTCAATTTAATCAAGCTTCTAATATAGTAACATCTCGCTTGTAATAAATCGATTAACGAGTCAATTAAACTTACGTTTACGTGTACTATAAATAGAAAAACAGTGCCTTCAACGTTCTCCTACTCATGAACATTCCTTACAACATACTCTTCCTATTGTTCCTCCCTCTGCCCTGTTTTGATTCAATCTGATATTCCCACGTTTCGTACGTTACCCGAAGCTTTTCGAATGACAAGAAAAAAAAATAGGTTAAAAATGAAGTACGTTTGCATAGTAAAATAATCATACATTCGATATGCAACCCACTACCCTTGCCCTTCGATTGCATGGCAGCTGCATCTTCAATCATTATGAATACCCGTTAGTAGCGGTTGAACCTATGGGGCATTCACGCCTTTTGTCTTTTTTTGGCTCAGGGTGGGTTTTTGCCATTTAATCGAGGGCACCCATGGTTCTTTTGTTTTTGTGTAGGTGCCGGTGTGTTTTGCTCTCTAAAAATAGCTCCGGCGCAATTGCCTGATTCTGTCGCGTTATCTCATCGGACGCAGCCCGAGTAAATCCCTAAAAGAGAGGGAAGGAGGAAAAAAAAGGTGAGCAGAACTAGAAAAAAGTATTATGCGACCTCGGTGAGGATCGAACTCACGATCTTGAGATTAACAGTCTCACGCCTTAACCAGCTTGGCCACGAAGTCATTTACGAGGTGAAAATTTCCGGGGTTCGTCAAACTGGGTGATTAAAGCTTAAAAGTTTGGAAAACACCCATACACCACAAAAACCACTACTTCTAATTTACAATCATAAACTATTTTGTCATCTATCGGATCTTGCAATATCGACCAGCTCAAAAGACGGATGTTGGATTTATTCCAGCTCTATAGTCTCTGCCTACCCTCCCTTTTTTCCGCGAAGTTAAGAAATTCAGTAGCCTCGTAGTATATGTTTAATTTATCTTTTGCTTTCGTTTATACACATTTTTACTTCTTCATTGGTTTTTCTTGATGGTATATAATTTTTGTACCCATGAGTTACGTTCAATCTGTACCCATTAAGAAAGACAAATTGGAATTTGTCACCAACTAAGAAACACCAAATAAAGCAAAAAGAAGTTTTGATAGAGCTTTCTCTCTCAACACCTTCGTTTTCTCCTGGGCTGTATGAAGGTTCATTATTATCCCCCCGGTATGCTAATCGACTTACTTCCATGTTTGTTTTAGCCGATGCAAAATAATTTGCCCAAATTTGTATGCGTTATCGTTAATTCTAGACTCATTCATGTTTGTTTTCTAGCTGCTTTCTTCTTTCTTCTTCATTTCATATTGAGTCCTCTAGTTAGCAATAATACCATTGCATATAGAATGTTTCCCGAGTTGAAATATCACTTATGTTCTTTTCATCACATACAGAAAGGAAGAATGTATACATATGGACTTATATAGAAGTATATTTCCATTTAAAGCGTACTGTTAGTTAAGAGATCCGGGTGCGTTTGTGCTGGCTAGAAATAAATATAAATTTGCAGCTATTACGCAAAACAGTTTGAACAACAATTTCACTCCACAAATGCTTGAAAGACTTGTTCTATTTGGTGGTGGCTTATCTACAGCCTATAGGTATGTCCTTTATCTAATAATGTGAAATCCAAAAAGTTGAGTATCCTCGTGATAAATTTTGAGTACTTTTTGCACTTTTTTGATGAAATTGGGACAAAATTATAAGAGTTGCAACAAAAGTAAAAGAATTCAAAACAGACTTATGAACACAACTTCGTCACCATTTGGTTAAATAAAAGTAATTTTTTAGCTCTTAGACTAACTGTTATTCAAGAGAACTTTAGGTAACTCAAGTGAGAATGTTTTCATAAATAACAGATATTAAATAACAGATATTTCGAAGTCACTCCGAGGTGTGTGTTTGTGACCGTCAAAACTGTGGTCATAGAAGGAATCATAATGGACTCCTTTTGGACTTCTATTTTTCACAGATTCCTTTCAAATGTAGTCTAACCAATGAGGATATTAAAAATAGAAAAAGATAAAGCTCTGAATTAAAATGATACTTCTACAGAAGAAAAAAAAAAAATTGCGACCTCGGTGAGGATCGAACTCACGATCTTGAGATTAACAGTCTCACGCCTTAACCAGCTTGGCCACGAAGTCTTTTTTTGCCGTCGTGAAAAATCATGGGTATTCTCAAAAATTCATTCATAAACAAACCATACACCCATACATGGCAAAACTACAACATTTTTGCCAGCGCCCAGCGCTGTCCTTGGTGATGAGCGTAACACTTATACACCGTTGAGGCCCTAAGGGTCCAGAGGGTGATAATGAGAATCGCTGGTAAATTTCACCAAGTCAATAAGGCTATGTTCATAATACAATACAACAATTACTAGTCAATGACAGAGCATCTAGGGTTATTGTATCTATTGGTCACTCGTTGTATATAAATATGAACACGTCCAACCAAAATGAAATTGGGTGAAAGAAATACTTTCTCTCGGCGTGGACCATACGTGGTTGGACACCCAGTTGAAGCATTTATAGAGACGGTGAAATAGATCTCCCCTGATGGTTTTCATATATATTCATCCCTTTTATATCTATATATATCAAGTACTGGCTTTTACCAAACTAGTTTAACCTTACGACCTATTGATATATTGATTTATCCATTTCACTTAAGGCAATACATTAAGTTAAAGATTGAACAAAGAGATAAATTAATCCATCAACCACCACCAGCATTGATATTAAGTATGTGAACCGCATTTAGTGTTAATGCCCTAAAAAGGGACGTGAGATTGCCCAATGGGATCTGTATTATAACAACATATCTATGGTACAGAAAGGTAACGCTTGAATACCCAATAAAGGGAGTTTAAAATAAATCCTTAGCTAGATAGCAGTTCATCCTATCTGATCTAAGGCTACTACCCGGGATTCACCCACACCTCGATAACTTTCACAACCATGTTTCACTTGGTTCAACGACCGGCTGCTTTAACATCACTCTCCGTCGATAAGTTATTTCTGTAATTATTGGAATTCACTAGACAGATACTCAGAGCCTTTCTAAGTCAAATAATACGCTATAACCACGTAAAAGTAGTGTTGCGACAAATATCCAGCGATCGAGATAACACCCAAACACCAATGTTTTGAATTTGTTCCTCCATGGCACAAACAATTTGAATCAATATCAATTTATCTTTACTTATGTTTCTTGTTCATTGTACAATAAGACTCAACAGCAAAGACCATGTTGAGAAGACCTGCCACAACTATAAAACTAACCCCAGAAGATATACTCGAGTATGATGATGCGTTAGCGCAGCAACAACAGAGTCAACAGTTTGAACTGCAGCTACAACAACATCAATATGATCAGCTCCAGGAACACCAAAGTGATCCTGATTCCAGCAACATAAGCGTGAAAGATCCTTCGAATATGCGCCAAGCACAAACCCAAGCACAAGCCTATCAAAATAGAGATGAAAGAATAGGAGTTAATAGGAATAATTAAGCTCAATTTTGCCCCAACCAGTTAACTGATTTTTAACTACAGGTCCCGCTACTATGTATATTAGATTATAAATCCCGATGAATGCAGCATTTTCTATTAGTTAGATTCTATTGGTAGTTATGTATACAAAGTCGTGGTTATATATGTATATGAATTTAATGAATTGTGACGCACATACTATTGGTTTATTTTCTACGTAAGGAGTCTCTTTTCAACCACTGCTCTCTGGTATCCATAACCTTGGTTTCCTTAACAGGAACTGAAACTTTCTTCGAATTAAATGTTTGAACTTGGACGTTAACGGGTCCCTTTTTAACAGATGTTTTCTTTTTATTCTTTAAATCCTTTAATTTCTGCAATTTCAACTGTCTTCTCATCTCCAATTCGTCAAAATCACTGAGCTTTAAGTGCTTGGGTGTCACTTTAGTAATCTCGTGGTCATCTTCATGGTCGGATTCAAAAATGTCAGTTGGTAAGTACTCGGGTAATTTGTCTGTGCTAGTAATCTTAATCTTCGATTTTTTAGAATTTTCTTGTTGCTGCTTGTTCTGTAAATCTAATTCTCTTCTCTTTTCTCTTTCCTGTCTATTTTTCTCTTGTCTTATTCTGAAATCTTCCTTTTGTTTCTGTAGTATGGCCTCCTTAGTTTTGGAAGTGCTTTCTTCTTCTGGTGCTTCGTCTGAATCTGAGTCGGAGTCCGAACCCGACTCTGACTCCTGGCCACCAGATTCAGATGTGTTTAATTCATCTTTGCTATGCGTTTGTTTATTGTCATCATCACCTTCATCTGCAGTAAAATATTCGGCATCATTCCCCAACTCTTCATCCAGATCCTGAAATTTTATCTTGATTGGCTTTGTGCGTGGGCTCTTTGCGGGCTGCTGCTTTTGTCTAGATTTTGCCATATTATGCTTGTATAAAACCGGGAAATTGAAATGCTAAGTATGCGTTAGTTATTGAAGTATCGGTTGTGAAGACCTTTTGAAGATAAACCTCACTTTTTTTTTATCCTCATCTCGTCTTTGTTGTTTTGTTTATTTTTTAATTTTTTTTTTTTTTTTTTTGATCTTCGTGCACCCAAACACCATTTACACTTTTTTGCAAGCAGTTGCAAGAAACCTTCTAGACTCATCTGGCTATATCAGGGACTAGCGAATTTACCCCGTACTGCTTCCATTTTTGTCTGAAATGGTCATTTCGTATACTCGTGACAAACCCTGACTTCTTGATACTCAATAGAGTTTCCTTATTGAGTTCAACACCATCAATTATTAGCTCGTCAAGTGTTAGAGCGTGCGGCGACTGTGAGTTTGGTTTATTTACCTTGCTGAAAAGACTCAATAGACCTGACCCAGTTAAAGATACACAGAAACTTAAATCAAGAACCTTCAACTTGCATTTGGTTAGCCCAATTACCTCATGGATATCTTTGTGGAAGAACCTCATCGAAGAATTGTCCAAGTCAAGCTCATTCAATGATAATTTTTCAAGCAGAGGGCATAATAAAAGAATGGTGGAAAGGTCGATCTTGGGCCTGCTGGTAATTCGATCATTCTTGAAGTAGATATAATTTGAATTCCCAATCAAAAGGGTGTTGAGTTTGCCTCCTACGTTAGATATATTTAACAATTTTGTTAGGCCCAGAATCGATAATGAAGATGAATATAAATCGAGGAATTCCAATTTGAATAGAGATGGGAAGTCGGATGCTTCAAATTCATTTAAGCTCACCGCTTTTCCAAGAAGCTTTTCGCGTACTGTTAATCTCTGCAATTCAAATTGTGGTTGATAAATTGATAGTATCATCATTAAGCTCTTGGTTGAGATTTCTGAATTGTTTTCAAGAGAAAGAGTTTTCAAATGTGGAGCTTTGGCTAACAAATTTCCGAAATGGTTTTCCTTATTGCTGAAATCGTAAGATGCAATCGTTAAAGAGGTCAAATTTGGGAAGGTCTTAGTAATAAATGGAGGACTAGGATCGTAAGTATCGTCATTGGAGTAAACATTCATAAAGGACCTATTGAGGTGGGGATGGTTAATAAGAGTGAGTGTTTCAAGATTATCAAAAGTAGATGTATCAAGAGATTTGTGCTTTAGAAGTGCATCCATGGAAGGAAGCATGAACTTATTTGTTTCATTCAAGTTTTTATCAAGCACCACAATTTCCAATTTCTTCAATTGCTTCATTAATTTAAGTATGAGATCCTCAAACCTCAAACTGGAATTTATTCCTATACGTAGTGTAGTCAAGTCAGAAATGTTGGTGGTCCTCCAATTGAATTTGTCCAACTTGTTGATCAAAAGTTCAATACTGAAATCCTTATTGATGATATCTAACGATTTGTACTTGATATCTTTCTCGCCAATTAAAGTATCAAGAACTTTATTCAAATGTGCTACACCCAAGGCAGATCTCAACTTAAGAGTCTTGATCTCTTTGGAATGACTTCGACAAGTGACTCTCTTTATTACTTTGAAGCCATCAGAAAATTCGTTGGACGTTATTTTGTTCTTGAAAATTACTCGATCATTGTATAAGGATGGAATATAAGTGAGCGAGCTATACCATTTTCGACAAACAGTATGACATGATAAAAGTTTTTTCAACCCGAGATGGCTGAAAATTAGTTCAATTATTTCCAAAGGAAACCATACCAATGGATCTAGACATTTCTTCATCTTTTTTGATTCTGGTTCTTCGAAGGAGCTTAGCAGGAGCAACGATGACGATTTCTGTGAAATGAGTGAAGAGGAAGACGAAGTAGAGGATGAGAAAGATTGAACCTGTGAGACAGACCTTTTTAGAGGCATCATCTCGTCTAACCTCTTTTGGATTCCTAATCCAGAACTCCTAGGTAGGGTACTTGCTCGAGTACTTGCTGGACGCAGCAGATCAGATTTCTCAGCTATGGAATTAGTTCTGGGTCCTTGTATTGAATCTGCTTTTATTAGTACCTCGCCTATAGGAGTATGCCTCTGTAGTTTTTGTGCTTTTAGTTGTTTGTTAAGATCAGAGTACTGAGTTTTTAAGTTTTTCAATAGCTTCTCGGGAACTTGAATCTTATGTTTATCCCGTGCCTTTTCAATAGTATACCAACCCCTTTGGTAATTCTTATAGGCATCAATTTGCCGGCCCTGTTGCATAAGTAATTTACCCACTCGTAGATATCCTTTGCAACCTAACGGCTCACATTTGACCAATCTTTCGGCGTCTTTCAAGGCTTGGTCGAATTGATTAAGCTTTTCGTACGTAGCAGCTCGTTGATCAAGCACTGTCCCAAGCTTTGGATGGACAATTGGACCCATCACGGGTTGAGCATCCAAATCGTACACATTCGTTCGTATATCCTTCAACTGCGAAGTAGTGAATCTAGTCAAGTCCTTATAAAGATCATTGTATAGTTTAAGTGCCTTGTGAAAGTCTGAGGACTTGAAATAGAGAACCGCTAGACTGATCTTATCGTTAATGAGATGTGTCTCTTCAGACATGGGTATCCTTTCGAAATGAAGTTGGGATCATTCACCTCATCATCAACCTTATATCATGTTTTTGTTTTAAATGGTAGACGCGTAATTTTTGTACGCCAAAAACCCCAACACCTTCCTATTGATAAAGATTCTAAGAAAAAGAAAAAAAAAAAAAAATCAAATACACATTCCGACAATATCGGTAGCGGGGACTTTTCGCTCAGATTGTAATCCATTACGCTCAATTTGGTGCCATTGACACCGGAGTCATATCTATACTACTATTCAGCCTTGTATGTCCAATTGGTATTTGCGTATCACTAGTTTTGACCATTCGCCTGTTGCTCACTAAGGAAAACCGTTAATGGTGTCGGCAGTTAGATCAGTGGAGCTTTGTCTCCTAAGTGTGGTTATGGGTGCCACGTCATTTCTTGCAGGGTTGGCGCCTTTGAAAGTTCCATTATCATCCAAAAATTTGAACCTTATCTCTGTGTTCAGTATGGGTATGCTTATAGGGACCTCATTGGTCATAGTGGTCCCGGAAGGTATTGAAACTTTATATGATTCTGTGTCTGACCATGAAAGCGTGCCCATACCTCGTTATATTGGTTTATCATTGATATTTGGCTTCATGACGATGTTCTTGATTGAAAACTGTGGGAGTATATTCGAAAGCTTGAATGTAAGCTACGACTTGAATTTGCAAAGAAAGAATTTCGACACTGTACTCGAAAAAGTCAAATCGATTATCCAATCACCATTGACCTTGGGGTTAATATTGCACTCTGCTGTCGATGGGATTTCATTAGGCTCGTCATTTAGCAAAGAAGACACCGCTCTTGGGGTGATCTTCTTTATTATGATCATCATCCACAAGCTTCCCACTGCATTCAGTTTGGCAACTTTGTTGATGAAGGAAGGTTTACCATTTTCTTTCATCAAATTGCATTTGGCCGTATTTTCGATTGTAACCCCCTTCACGGCCGTAATCACCTATTTCATTATTTTGGCTCTTGATATGGAGGACGAATTTGCCATAAGTATTCTACTATTATATAGTGGTGGTACTTTTATTTATATAGTGACCCACGTTATGTTAGAAATTCTCACTGGGGAGAAAGATGAAGAATACAGACCACCTCAATCAAATGAGAGTGATACTACCGTCCATGAGCATGCAAAGCTTACGGGCCTCGAAGTTGGATTATCATTAGTAGGTATGATTGTGCCCATTATCATGGGACTTCTAGGTGGACACTAATATCATATATATACTGTTTGATCATATATTCGAATGATGTATTTAGCAAGTAATGTGAAATAATAAAATAGAGGAAACCCGAAGAAATAAATAAAAATATAGAAAAACCACCGAGAATAAGTGTCTACAGTCATGATTTAAACCAGTCATGAGTTAAATAAATAAGAGCATTACGCAAGTTAAAATCACAATTTTAATTGCACTCAAAAAAGGCTTCGTCAGTTTCTAGCGCTTCACCGTCATTTCCATATTCCGGACTAGATGGAATTGTTTCTTTTTCAGGCTTCTCAGTCTTGAGAGACGATTTGCCTGAAAGATCAAGGATAAGGTCATCACGCTCTTTAAAAACTGGATAGCGGGATCCGATTTGATTCAGTGTTGCCTTATCAGACTCGGTATCATCCTTTTCTGCCACAGCAGTCGATTCATCGTCATCATCGTCATCACCATCATCGTCATCACCATCATCGTCATCACCATCATCGTCATCACCATCATCATCGTTATCTTCAAAATTATCTTCTTCATCACCTTGTTCATAGCTGTTTTCATCGCTTTCGTCATCAGCTTCTTGTCCTTCACTGAATTTCTTGTCAGTGCTGGAGTCATCATCGAAATGACTATCCTTATCACTAGGAATTCTATCTGTTTCGCTATTACCTGCAACAAGATCATCATCACTTACAGAGAGCCTAGGATTGCTCAATGTCTTATCTCTATTTAAGTGACGGGTGAGAGAACGCCTGATATCAGGGGAATTCAAACTCTTCAAGACATCAGGATGATCTTTGAGATTATAGTAAGAACTATTATTGGAGCTACTGCGAGAGTTTGCCATGGAACTTGAAGCAGATGTCCTGTGACCCTTGAGCCTATTGAGACCGATATAGGAGCTCCTAAGGGAACTGCTATTTGACCTCTTAGGTAAGTTGGGTTTATCATCACCCGGTGAGCTTACTGAAACGGATTTCTCTGAGCTTTCATTATCATAGTCAAAACTATGTCTTGTTGATTTATTTGATGAGTCCAAGTAAGGATTGCCTTTATAATAAGGTATTCTTTCAGATTGATACTTAAGCTCAACCTTCGATTTCTTGACACCCGTGTCTTCACTCTTGGGCTGTTTATGAAAATTAGTTGAGCTCTTGGCCTTACGAATATTTCTTTTATCTTCAAATTGGATATGGTGGTCATGGTTAGAGGGTTTGTGTTTAGTATTGATGGGTACAGCATCATTCCCTTGCTCAGAGAACCTCTCAAAGAGGCCTGGCCTTTCAGCAAGATGTACACTAGAACCAGCACCTGCTCCCAAGCCAGCACCACCAGACAAGGAAACCAAGGAAGTAGTGGATTGCCCCTTCTTTCGTTTATTTTCTCCCCTGGTCAAAGGATTTTGACTACCGATCGAGTTTCTCTTATTTTTAGCGGATATCTTAACCTGAGAAGCCGACAGAGCATTGGAAACAGAATTATGTCTTTTAATACTAGGTGCTGAATTTGGAGAGCCCTTACTAGTGACAGCGTCTATATTATTGGAGCTGTCGCTGTCATTCAATATTGGTGAATTGACCAAAGTATAATATGTCGAACCACTGCTAGTTGTATTATCCATTTTGGTTGAGGTTTCTTGTCCCGAATTAGTTCGAGCTCCATATCCTATTCTATGGTTTGCAGAAGTAATTAATCGACCCCGAAGTAAACTGATTGCCTTATCTAAAGCAAATTCAACCCCGCAATGATTACGGATAACAGTGACTTTTGGCCAAGATGCCCTAGCGCCTCTAATGATAAAATCAAGTATGAATTCTGGAGATGGATTTTCAAAGATTTTCAAAAAGTCTACCGGGGTCAAATCGGGCAAAATTGTTACGTCACCAGAATAACTTTGAGAGAGCAAGGTGATAAGCTTACTGCAGAGATTACGGTAAATGTTCATTTCACTAAGAATCTGGAGATAATGAACAATTTCACAAGTCACAAAATCATAACAGTTATTCATCAAATCTCTCACCTTATTATTCAATTCATTTTCCATTTCACCGCCAACACTACTAACAGAAACTTTCAAAACTGGAAGAACGTGAGGGTTTACTTGAACAGCTATGATATGATCAACATTGAACATTTCCAGCAATCTAGTAATTGGTAGATCATTGTCTACTGAGCCGTCAACATATTTCATAGTCACGTCATTGTTCCATTCATGAATCTCATTAGTACGGGGGTTCTTCTCATAGATTGAAGTAGATGGGAAAAAGCCAGGCAAGGAACAAGATGCACAAACAGCTGACCAAATAAGACAATTAGGAGCAGTTAAATAGTTCAATAAACGAGTTTGTTCATGTGTTGATGCAGGGGAAACGGTGATATTGAGAATTTTACCAGTTCGATTGTATGCTTCCCTAAACGTGAGATCTCCAACAAAGTTTACCATTGTTTCTTGTAAGCCATCAATATCAAACAATGTCCCATATTTGAGCAAATGACTTAAACTATTTAACAAAGTTTTGAAGTTATATTTTTTCATCGATTCATCAAGTGGTTCACCAAATATATTAAACTTCCGCTCGGTGATTGTGTTAAGCAATACAATAGTTTCTTCATTGGTATGAGAACATAAAATACTAGCAATAATTGACCCAGCTGATGATCCACTAACGATCCTTGGTAGTAAGTTGGCTTCTAATAGAGTTATAAGCACTCCAATATGGAAAACACCAAAAGTACTACCACCTGAGAGCACAAGAGCAGTTCTCCCCACATTTTTCCGGGTCTGAATTAGCATCCCCAATAAATAACGGTCGTCTAAGTTAACATCGCGATCGTAGATGAGATAGTCTAGGGATAACTGACATTCATTAACATACTCCTCAATCAATTTTTTCGTACCAACGTGAGAATGTCTATATAAATCAATATTACCCATATTACCTAAGTTACGAATCCACTTGGTTCGAATTAAGTATAAGAGTAATTTATAATTCTTGGATAATCTAGCATTCTGCATTTCTTTCAAATTTTTATAAATCAAGTCATAATCATATATAGTAGATTCAGGATTTAGCTTCCAAGTATTATTACCCAAGACTTCATCTAATTTTAACGACACATCGTACCACTTTCTATAAGTTGTGGCAGACTTTTGCTGTGCCAATAATGTTTCTATCAAAAACTTTTTTTCATCAATTGAGGGAACAAATCTGTTTAAAATAGGAATCAATCTTAGACCCTTTAGTATCGAGTACTTGGATTCTTGTGATCGAGATGGTACAGAATCATTATCGGTAACACTCTTCGGTAGTAGATGCAGGTTATTCTTGAAAATGGCCTCAATGATATCAGAATGACTAACATTGGCTCTGGAACCTAGCTCAGATACTGATATTACCTCTGCCATGGGGTCCCTTCCAAATGCCTGTAAGACGCAAAAAAGAGCAAAAAAGAGATAAAAAGAAGTCGAAAAGGCACTATCCAGAGAAAGAGGTGGTTTGCAATATCTTAATATAAAGCAAAAGCTGTTTTGGTATCTTTATAAATGAGGAGTTGTGTTGTACGTTTGTAGTTTCCCGCTGATTGAAGAGCGCAAAGAAAAAGCCTGGGGTAAAAAACCTTAAGATAAAGAAAACAAGATAGTAAGCGAATGACTTTTGGTTGTTAAGCGACATCACATGGGAAAAGGGCCTGGGAAAACAGGATGTCGCATGCGACATCCGGTTTGAAGACGAGAGATATCCGTACACCTCCATCGCATCGATCGATTTCGAGATTATAGACAGAACGAAATAGAGGATGGACAAAAGCTACCGACTCACGGTAGCTGAATGAGTCAGAGATTAAACTTATCTCTAGGTAATAAATAATCTCAGATTTCGAACCCGTGGTGACCAATTTCTTGCTATAACCAGAAGAAAAAGATCATTTCCAAGGTGTCGGCTTTCAAACACATTGCAAAGAGGTCATTCTCTGTACCCCCCAGAAAATTTCCAAGTTCTATTGAATCATTACATAGCTCAAATAAAACAAGGAGATACCAACCTAAGCGATCAGGTGAGTCGAAAAGATCATTGGTTAAAAAAATAAGTAGACCTGAGCCTAGTCTAGAAGAGGCCAATTTTGAATTTCGGTTAGCACAGTTACAACACACCAGTATGTTTAGTATCACCACTATTTGCCATAAGAATAGTGATACCAGTCACCCACTAGTGATGTTGCAAAATAGGGATGGTAATCGATATTTCTTTGGGAAAGTCCCTGAAGGATCACAACGAGTTTTGAATGAGAATCGATTTAAAATAGTGAAATTAGAACATATTTTTTTAACTGGTGTCTTAAAATCATGGTCTGAAATTGGGGGATTACCGGGGTTGTTTTTAACAATCTGTGACTCTACTAGAAAGGGGATTGATTTATATACGACCTCAACTAGTATAATGTCTTTTGTGGTTGCAACATGGAGATATTTTGTTTTCAGAAAGGGCGCCCAAATAAGTATAAATGACGCTCAAGAAGAAAAGACGATAAATCTTGATAAATTTTCGGTGACACCAATTAAAATCAAACCTTCCATAGCAGCTACTACAGAGGTTACTGCAATTGACTCATTGCTTCGTCCTTTGAAAAAAATAGCGTCATCAATGTTCCCTCTTGATACCAGTAAGGTTAATAGCATGGATCCCGATTCTTACAGATCCGATCCCAGTGAATCTGACATTCATACACATGTTAAATTACCAAAACTTTCTGACTTGGAAGCAGTTCAAGCTCAGCCGGCTGTCAGCTACCTTATTTCCCCATCTCCCATAAGAGGGCGATTTGATCCAGTCGCTGCAATTAACTTGAAGGTTGAGCGTGGAATGAAATTTAGAGAGTTAACATCAGGTAACTCTGTACTTAATAAGGATGGTGAAACTATTCATCCTCATCAAGTAATGGGGGAATCAAAACATTTAAAGAAGATTCTTATTCTTGATATTCCAGATATGTCATATTACAATAGTACTGTTGATAGCGATAAATGGTTCAAAAAAGTTGAAGAAACCGGAGAAGATGAGATTGGCCTTGTTTATCATTTCCTTGGAGAAACCATAGATTTCGATATAAACAATTATAGTCAATTTTTAAACAAATTCCCTCAAGACTGTATCCATGTTCTTAGTCATCCAAAAGTTTGTAACGATTCATTATCCTACAATACTTTTGCTCTCAATACATTAAAAATGAAATGCATCCAAAATGATCATTTCAACCTCCCGTACATGGAAGAGTATAAACCATTGGAATCATCGAATAAAAATCTATTCAAGTTACACAGTTTGCAGCAATTTAGTATTGAACCTACCGGGGTGAGTCATGATGATTTCGCAATTAACCGCAAAAACTGGTCTGATTATTTTGATTCGTTCACGGAGGAACTTGGATTAGGTGATTGTAACAAAGAAGATATTATTGATTGTCCGCCTATTACTTTGGGACCTGTTAAAAATGCTGAATCTTTGAAAGATCATGTCCAAACTGTCACCTTAGGTACAGGGTCAGCCATCCCTTCCATTCAACGTAACGTTGTGTCGACTTTAGTGAGAGTACCTTATATATCAAATGGAACCATAAAATTCCGGTCTGTTTTGTTGGATGGGGGTGAAAACACGCTTGCCTCTATTTTAAGAAATTACGGCCACAATGATCAAGCGCAACTCAAACAGATTTTTCAAGAATTAGGTTTAATTCATCTAAGCCATCTACACGCTGATCATCATTTGGGGATCGTGTCCATAATAAATTATTGGTTTAAGATCAATAAAGATAATGATAAAAAACTATACTTGGTGATTCCATGGCAATACAACAATTTCCTTTCCGAGTGGTACGAAATTGAAGGAGCAGCCTATGAAGATATAGATATTAACAGATTGGTATATATAAGCTGTCAAGATTTCCTAAGAGACCAAGACCGTGTTCCACAGTTTAAGCAATTGTGTATAAATGAATTTGAAGAAAAATTCGACCAAGGTAGCGTGGAATATGTTCAGCGTGAACCGTTATATCCTCGGGATATTGAACTGATTCAGATGCTTTACAACGATTTAGGAATCAAGTCAATCAAGACCTGTAAAGCTATACATTGCTTCTGGTCTTATTCCATCAGTATAACATTTGATTTGGATGGTACCGATACCTTCAAGGTTTCTTACTCAGGTGATACAAGGCCAAACCCAAGATTCGTGGATATTGGCTATGGGAGCGACTTATTGATTCACGAGTGTTCCTTGGGAGATGATCTTATTGAGGAAGCCATTGGCAGAAAACATTCTACTATGGTTGAAGCAGTTAAGGTATCCCAACTCATGAACTGTCCAAAGATTATTCTTACCCACTTCAGTTCTAGGTATTCCAGCAGACCTGACTTATTCTTTGATGTGGACGGCCTTGCTGAGCGAGCCAAAGAGATGAGAAATTACTTGCGTGAATCAGGCTCCTATCCTAACATCTTGGCGTATAAGAGCCCCTTACCTATTGTTCCTAATATCGAAGACGTTGAAATTTGTATAGGATTTGACATGATGACCATTCGATACAACAATTTATCTGATCAACAAAATAAGTCTGACCTACTCACAAAAGTTCTCTTTCAATCCGACCTGTCGGTCTTGAAGGCAGAGAAGAATATGAAAAGAATGGTAGAAGTATCAGAAAAGAAGCGTGCCGATAGGCTCGCAAAATTGAATAACAAAAAGAGACGCGTAAGCAGTGAGGAAGATGAAGTTGACGAAGAAGAGATTGGGAAAACAGAAAAAGCCAATTAGAATCTGTTGCATTAGTATATAGTCATAAAAAGCAAGAATCTTGTATATAGTCTATTTATTTCAGTCCATTTTTTTAGCAGCCTTTCGTGTAAGTTGCGACATTTGTTGCTTGTATTTTTGTTTTTCGTTTTTATTGTCGAGCCTTGAAATAATCTAAAGGGAGATGCAGTGAAACGATTCAACTCTCCAGCCAATGGAACAGACAACAAAGTTCCCACTAGTCCTTCAGGAAGAATGGATACTTCGCCATACCCTCGAAACGGTGGAGGATAAGAAGACATATTCCACCAACTTGGTAAAGAAGAATTTCATCTGGTATGATCCACCGCGTGTCAAGAATATAACCAGAAATCCAATAGCTCGAATTCTAAAGCATCTGCATATCACTCCTTCGGGTGACTTGATTTCAGTGATCTGTGACTCACGCCATAAAGTGATTGCAACATTTCCCTACGATCCTACTGTGGAAAGATTTGAGAGACAGCACAATCAACGAATTACAATGAGGACGCAGCTGTCAGTTATTCTAATAACGAAGGCTAATCTCAAATTTGTCAAGGCCTACGAGTTCCACAATTATTCTGGAATTGAGACAAAAAAGAGCTTTGTAGAAAAGTTCCCCATGTTTAAGGATCCTTCAATTGATATACTAATTTTCGAAATCACCGAGTTCAATTTTTTCCAACGAGATCAGTCCTCGTTAGGGGTGCAGTTGCTCAGTTCATTCGTCTTCATTTATCATGACAGACTCTACAGGGAAAGATGTAGTCACAGGACAGATAGGGTGGAAAGCCACGAGGAGGATGATGATACTGATTCGGACGATGTTTCTTCAATTTAGTTGTTTGACTACTAAGACTATTTTTCCAAATAATATCTAAAGCTCTTTGTGGTGGAGATTTTTTTCTTTTATTTTTTTTTTTTTATTTATTTTTTTTTTTTATTTTTGCAACTTCAGAATTGAAATGGTTGATTGGCGGCTAGCTGTATATTTGTTTCTTATGGATAATAATTTGCCCAATCACTATAGAATCATCTCCACAATGTCATCTCGATTTTCCTCCAGATACCGCCGATCCAGATTTAATAAGACGGACCCTCCACCGTCCAAGGAAGATCCATTAGCGCAACAGCTTGATGAGATTGCCCAATTGGCTTCAAGCTTGCATACGCCTCCTTCGCAAGGATCCCTGAAGAGTATACCTACGATCAAAGAATCCCAACTCAGTACATCTGGCGTTGGTAGCTCCAACCAGTTGGAAGGCTATTCCGAGAATATCAAAACCAATAATGAAGTTCCAGATACTTTGTTGGAGAGAGAACACACAGCCACACTTGACGGTTCATTGAACGATGAAGATGAGCTTGGAGTGCCTTATTCTGACCGATACCCAGAAATAGAGAATCCACAAGAGGAAAACATTGTTTCAGGACCAGGACTTACTGGCCCCAACTACTTTAAAATTATACAACGTGCGATAAAGTGTGCATTCCATAATGCGGAAGCAGATGATGAACGAGAACCTCTATTGCCTGTTCATAATAGACACGGAGGACTGGAGAGCCAAGGAGACGATTATGGTTGGAATATTCTTGAATTTATTTGGAAGTATTTATTGACAGAATCGATGAGGGAATACTTGTCTAATCACAGGAATTTAATGATAATTGTAGTTCTTGTGGTGATACTTATAATAATTGTCGTTGGTTACTTTACTGGTGTGTCTCAATTCTTGTTGAAATACTCAATGGCCTTGACATGTTGGGTTCTTAGCCTTTACGATTACCAGTGTCGGTTTGAAAAAGCTGACGGTAATATGACCGTTATCTTTGAATAAGAATAAAGAATAAAGAATTAAATAATATTTGTATTGTTTTGAATGATATATTTACAAGTAGAATGGTCCAGGGCCATTTTAAAACTATATAATTACTTAATTGACCCAGTTTCTTGGTCTTCCCTTCACCACCATCTTGTTGACATGTTTGAACTTTCTGGTCTTGGCGAATTTCTTAAGACCCCACATGGATTGAGAAACCTTATTGGACTTAGATTTACCTCTACCACCACCGTGAGGGTGATCATTAGCATTCATAGCCACACCTCTAACCATGGGTCTGCGGCCTCTATGACGGCTTCTACCAGCTTTACCCCATGAGATAGCTTGATGTTCCTTGTTGGAAACGGTACCTAATGAAGCATGACAATCAAGATGAACGTAACGTTCTTCACCTGAACTTAATCTAACTACGGCCTTATTGGCAGTAGGATCTTTAGCTAATAATTTACCAAAAGTCCCAGCCGATCTAACTAATTGACCTCTACCATTTGGACGTAAAGCAATATTATGGATGATGGCACCAATGGGTAACATTTTCAAAGGTAAGCAATTACCTCTTTGTAAAGTTCTAGCATTTAATAAAGCTTCATCGATTTCACCATTGTTGGTAACATTCATTTCTTCAATAAAATCTTTGGGGATCCCGGCTCTAAAAGATTCCACTTCATCACCGGCTCTTAAACCAGTAGCGGCCAAAATATAAGTTAAATCACCCGATTCGTTATGCTTTAATAAAGCAATGTGACCCGATCTATTAGGATCGTATTCGATTCTCACCACGGTTTGCACACCTGGTCTTAAACGATACGCATCAACAAGTCTAACTCTTTGTTTATGACCTCCACCTCTCCCACGGATAGTGATATGACCGGTGTGGTTTCTACCCGATGTCTTCTTCTTGGCCACCGTCAACTCTCTGATGGGTTTGCCTTTGTGTAAATGTTCATGGATTGGTTTTTTAAAATGAGTAGAACCAGGTTGTAAATGTCCATTGGCGTATGATTTAATCTTAATATTTTCCAAACTCAATTTCCGTTGTCTTCTAAAAGTGGCATCTCTTTTTTCCATATCAGTGATATCTTCTTCGACCTCGATGGATGTGGATCCAACTCCTGGATTGAGGAAAACATTCTTCAGGCTGGTTGTATTGGATGCTGTACTCTGTAAACGAGCAAACATCGAACGTGATACCAACCCAGTGCTGCTAGTGGGGTTACGACGCAATGTCAACTGGTGTAGGGCACCCCTTATGCCTTTGGACCAAGACATCATCATGTTATGTGTATCTGAAAATGGGGTTTGCGTGTAGTGGTCGTGGCGTACAGAGCTCTCTCTTCTATCAGCACTCTTCTCTGCTATTCAAAGATCAATTTTTCATATTGAACCATTCCATTTGCAAAATTTCCATACAGTCCCTCACACTAACAGAAAAAAAAAAAAAAATGCAGAAAGAAAAAAGAGTAGAAAAGTATCACAAAACCTACTGGTAAAACTGAGTGCTGGTAATTACGCTAAGATACCCGTACACCACTCTCAATTTCAGTTCAATTGCGGGTAAATACCCGCACTAACAATCGCATTGTCCAGTAAAAATCGAGAATCAAACCAAAAATGCTAAAAAAACAAAAAAAACCAGTTTTTCCCATACTTTGTTTAGAAAAAAATGCGAACGAATGCCGATTTTTTTTTAACATGAGGGAAAATTGTTTTTGGCTCTGAAGAATAATGAGTGGGAAACTGAAAATAAAATAAAAGTATATAACCATTGATCCTTTAGTTCAGTTACCACACACACAACTACACATAACTCATTGATCAATTAGCTGTCAAGATGATGTCCTCCCGTGTCTTCGCCCGTTCCTTGGCCACTGCCACCAAAGCTGTCAAACCACCAGTTCAATTATTCGGTATTGACGGTACTTACGCCAATGCCTTATACTCAGCTTCAATTCAAGATTCTAGTATTGAAAAGAGTTTCCAAGGTTTATCCAAAGTCAGTGAATTGTTGAAGACCGACTCCAAGGCCAACAGCTTCTTACTTAACCCAACTTTGAACAAGGAAGACAGATCCGTCGTCATTGACACCATTGCCTCTCAATTAGGTTTAGACAAGACTCTTGTCAATTTCTTGAATGTTTTAGCTGAAAACAACAGATTATCTGAATTTGAAAACATTTACCAAAAATTCTCCGTTTTAAATGACGCTGAAAAAGGTATTGTCAAGGCCAAGATCACTTCTTCTAAATCCTTGGACTCTAAAATTTTAAGAAAATTACAAACTGCCATTGGTAAATCTTCCTTTGTCGGTGAAGGTAAGACTTTGGAAATTGCCAACGAAGTTAACCCTGACATCTTGGGTGGTTTGATCGTTGAAGTTGGTGACCAAACTGTTGATTTATCCATCTACTCCAAGGTTGCCAGATTAAACCAATCTTTGACCGAAGCTTTGTAATCCTGATCCTGATGCATCAATTCCTCCTTCAATTGGTTGGTCCGTCTGTTTCTCAAGAGTAACCAACCGTTTTGAATGTGATATTAATTAACAAACTTGAAAAATACTTCAATATCATTAATACGAAAAAAAAAAAAATAAAAATCTACAAACCATCAGCTTACACGGCATTCACCTTCCCCTGTTAAAATCTACATTAGAGAATCGTGACGAAATTTATGTTCCTATTTTGACGTATCAAGCATACAACGATCAACTATTCCTTTTCTTCTCCTACTCCAAAACTTGATTTAGTTTTAAACTTTGACTTTCCCTTACCCACTCTTTTACATGAATGCTGTTTGTTTAAGATCCCGTATTGCAGAAAGTTACGAAATATACAAGAATTGAAAATTGCTTTTTTTAAAATGTCTTATCGTACTGACCTTGTAATTTGTAGACTTTATGATTCACGTTGGACCCTGAGCGTTTGAGTAGTGAAAAGCCCACGGCTTATCAATATTACTCCATCAATCACAAGTCTTTCCTACCACGAGCCAATTGAACGTCTAATTTAACAATTTTTATGGCCTCGTGTAGCCCAGGCTGTGAAATTGATAATAAAAAAAGAGAAAAAAAAAATAGAAGAGAAAACAACTACTCAAGAAAGGTCGAACAAGAAAAAACTAGACTTGCGGAAAATACAGCGCATCAATCGTACAATCTTGCGAACAAACCAGATCAATTTATATAATAATAAGAATTTCCAGAAATTTCAAACTTGGCTTTGTCTGGAAATCACTACAGTCATTATGGATGCCTTAAAGAGTACCAACTTCAACATATTGAAGTGGGTGATCACCACCATAACAGTGGTTCTTAACTTATTTATTTATCTTTATCCTGAAATCCTAAATGATTCACAACAATGCAATTGGCATAAATTTGATGATAAAGATAATGGGATCCGTTTGAAAAGTAATGTTGAATTCTTGAACCAAGATTATCTTCCTCAAGCCATTACCGATAAGATCTTACTAAATTTACCATTCTTACAGGCAAACAAGTCTGAACCATTTAGTGCATACCACCAAGATTCAGAGTCATCTGCTTCATCTGTTTCTAAAGTTAAAGATTTACACATGTTAACGTTTGGTGATCCTCAGATAAATGGTAATTGGCCCCTGACCAAGTATATCAAACGTCTTGATAATTATGGTAATGATTATTATTTGGGCCACATCTATAAGATTATGCAAAGTAGATTAAGACCAAGCCATGTGGCGGTGATGGGTGATTTATTCTCATCACAATGGATTTATGATACAGAATTCTATAACAGAACTTATAGATTTGTGGAAAGATTGTTTCCAAGACCTCTTGAATACAAGAAAAATGTCATTGAAACTTGGGAAAAGCACCATGATTATGACTGGCATAGATTCTTAAATGATGAACATGCCATGGATCCCACTCATCGTTTCCAATCTCGTGTTTACCAAGACCTTTACGATTGGTATAATAAGGATAAATCATTCCCCAATTTTGAAAATCCTTTATTCATCAATTTAACCGGTAATCATGATATTGGTTATAGTGGTGATGCTACTTGGCAACATATGGCTCGCTTCCATCATTTATTTGGCCAGAATAATTATGTCATCAACTATAATAAGGGTAAACCTGAAGAATGGAGATTAGTTGTTCTTGATTCATTAACGATGGAAGGTCCTGCATTACAACAAGAATTTGTCGATTATACCTGGCAATTTATTAATCATTTATCAAAAGATGAGAATCCTAATTTCAAAGGTTCCACGGTTTTATTGACCCATATTCCCTTCTTCAAGAGGGAAGGATTATGTACTGATGGACCTCAGCATGTTTACTATGTTAACAATACCAATGAGCCTTACAAGAACGGAAAATTAAGATCTCAAAATCATCTTAAATACGATACCACGCAAAAAGTCTTAGACATTGTATTCCCCAATAAGGATAAAGAAGGTATTATCTTAACTGGTCATGATCATGTTGGTTGTGACAACTGGTATAATAATAAGGGAGGTGAATGGGTGGCTGATAAAGAAAAGGATGAAACCAACCGAGCATCAATTAGAGAAATTGTGGTTAGATCAATGATGGGTGATTTTGATGGCCAAACCGGGTTAGTAACAGGTCATTTCAATTATAATGAATCCAAATGGCAATTTGAATTTACTTATTGCTCTTTCGTCGTTCAACACTGGTGGTGGGCAACCCAGATTTTCACTCTTGTATCTATATTGTTGCATTCGGCTGCGTTTTTAAGCCGTTAGTTTGACGCTAATTCACGGCGGATAATATTTATTTGATTTATATGATTTCTTCAACTACATTATGTTTATACGGAAGGAAATAAAAGAAAAGGCATTTATAATTCGTACAAATTTTATTAGCAGTAGCTATTTTTTAAGCAGATAAACATGAAATACAATATTGAGATATTGAAACACAAATAGAATAAGAGCATATTAGAAAATACTGAAAAAGATCATAGTTCACAAGAGGAACAGACCCAACCAAAATAGAGATCTCTTCAAGCTTGGGTGGTTTCACCATTGGTTTTGGATTCGGGTTCTTTAGCATCACCATTGGTTACTTCCTCCTTGATGCCATCTACCTTTGGTTCTTCCTTTGGTTCTTCTTTCAGTTCTTCTTTTGGTTCTTGTTTAGGTTCAGTTTTAGCAACAGAATCTTCACCTCCATGTTTTTTGATCAATTCATCAATATCAGTCTTGGCACTACTGAAACTTTCTTCAGGACTAATACCAACTTTCTTGATGGTTAAAACACCATCCACAAAGATCCAGTGGGATCTTTTAATACCAGAGGGAGATTTTTTGGCCCCCAAAGGTCCAATTAACTTCTTTTCTGGATCAGACAATAACGAGTATTGAAGCAGTTGCTTGGTGATGAAATTTTTCTGAGATTTAGGAGCATCACTAGATAATCCATACACGGTGGTATTTTTACCTGATAAATATACATGGTTATCTCTGAAGCCACAAGCTTGTCTAGTACAACCAGGAGTAGAGGCCTTAGGGTAAGCGAATATGACCAAATACTTTGTCTTTTGGGCCAATTGGGGCAAATTTATTTCGTTTTCATCTTCATCTAACAAAGTAAGATCAGGAATCTTATCCCCAACTTCAAGTTCAGCAACAGATGCTTCTGGTTTTGCAGTGGCAGTAGTAGTCTCTTTGACCGATTTAGCCTTTTTCTGGGGTGGTTGAGGTACAGTTGGCTCAGCAACAGCTGGCTGGCTTCTGATTCTGGTGGAACGACGTAATTCTGGCATTATTGGGGAATATTAGCGTTCAATTGCAGTTGGAAATTCAATGAAAGTAAATTTGAAAAATCTCGATTGTGGAGAGCAGGATTTTTTTTTTTTTTTCGGCTTCTTAGTGTCTTTTTTGGTTAGTGTCTAATGAACTTTTCACCGTGAATCTGTCAAATCAATAAATTTCAGATAGATTACGATGGAATACAAGGTAATTGATGGTATATTGGAGAAAATTGACTAATATGCTCGTGATACTAATGTAAAAGTAGTCAATTGAGTGAGTCTGGGGCAAAATTGCGGAATATATTTGTGAGGGCCGCCTCGTTGATAGCTTACTACATGGGCACGCACCATTACAGGCAATTGCTCCCACTACGACCGCATAGTTAAATTTTTGTAGTCAAACCTACATACAATAGGGTACACCCGAAGCTGGTAATTAGTAATTTTCAAACGAAAGGGGCTGAATTGGAGAATTACACCATAAACCTGAATTAAAAGGACAAAATAAAAAAAGGCAAGAAAGAAACAAAAAGAAAGAAAAAGAAAAAGGAAAAGAGCAAAACTAAAAAAGACTAAAAGAAATAAAAAAAAAAAAAAATACCCTCAAGGTTCGTTTAGTGAGTTAAGAAGTCGAGCCACAAGAATCGAATTCCGAAGAGGAATTATTTCCTCAATTGATATTGTTCATTACCACTGCATATCGGGCTCATATTCACAGTAGAAAGTCAGAGGAATAGTGTGGGAACCGTTGACCCACGAGAACAGGCGATTTAGGAGGTAAGAAACACTGCTGAGGTAAATCTTTGGTAGCTATAGTCGATTATATCTACAACGGACCGGTCTGATCTACGGAGTGTCTTCCGTACACACAAGTCATTAGCATAAGACAAGATCATCAAAACGAGCACGGGTGACTACCATCACCCGTCAAGCTCCTTTTGCATATATAAGGTAACTTCGAACGTTACAGGATATGTTGCTGTGACTGATATTTGTTGGTGTGCATACGGTTGAGGCAAGTATCTCATCCAAATAGTAATCGCTATGAATTGTTATACTCCTATCTACATATTCATTAGTATTTTAGTTATTATTGTAAAATTCACGTTTTTCACTTCGAAGCCGAAAAGAGACATTGTCGCAAAAAAGAAAAAAAGGAGAGAGAAAAAAGTCGAAAAAGAAACAATGGCTGCGGAATATTAGACCCATACACCTTGTGTATTAGGTGTCTGTTAAGATCAGTATTATAAGTATCATGATGGTGTCTAAGATATTGCTAATAAGGCAGTTACGTCGAATTGAATCACTGGGCTGGCGTAATTAGCCAATAGCTGTTGAAGTGTTGAATTTATGAGTGGATAGGCTTAAAGTAGCAATGGATCTAGTAAATCAGTTTATGGTTGTAACTGGATTTGTTATACATCACTATTTTTTACAACCATTTTTGAATCGTATAAATATAGCACCGTTTGCTTCTGAGATCAAGTGAAAGGTATGTGTTTCTTCTATAGCTTTACAAATTAACCATGACTGAAAACGACGAAGGAAGCCAACTACTTGTTCCAATTGACGCAGCCACCAATGTTGAATCGACCATTGAATTGAGATCACCTTTACCTTCAGCAATTCCTTTAGATATCAACTGGGGCCTCCCTGACAGTGATATTTCCACACCGTTGTATTCGCAGGTTGGGTCCTACCCCAATCAAGGCGCTGCCATGGCAAAGAGTCCCATAGATTCATTAGAGGTTGTTAGAAGGCTACTTGATTTGAAGGGCCTGTGGCAGTCCTTCAGTTACATTGGCCAGCTGAAGCTGGACCCGTGTTCCTCTGACCATTCTTCCAGTAATGACGAGTCCAACCTTGACTTGGTCAGTCAAGGTGAATCTTTGCACCAGGCCACTTCCAGTTTGCACTCTGATGAGGACCCGTCCACGATCCCTCGCTCTTTAGACGCTAAGGATACCTTAGCTATCTTTCTCGATGGCTCTGCTAAACAGACACAATTAGCTCCTTCCATTTCATACAATGAAACTGTTAATCTAGAGCAGAAGATTCTTCGGTCTGGTGCTAAAAACCTGGCTAGTAGTCCAATGAAAGGAAGACCTTTCTCAACATCATTAAACGCCAGATTCTACTTGCACACCACAATACATGAATTGTTCTGCTATTTGGCTAGAACCAAGTCTTTTTCCTATAAGTCTTTCACTGCCAATAGCTTTAACTCCCAGTTATACTACACCAAAAACAACTCATCGGTTAAACTGAAACATATCATTTTCAACTTGTCTCCACAAACTGATTTGTCCCCCAAACTATGCCATGCATTTGATATCATGGATTTTAAATTTGTGAAAATAGTAAGAGACGTCCAAGGGAAAATATTGAAAGTAGAGACTATTCCCATCGAGAAAGAAATATGTGCCAATACAGAATGGATCAAACAAACCATATGTTACCCCCGTTATAAAGCTCAAATGAAAATTCATCTTATTCTAGTTCCAAAGGAGGGGAACCGGCTCGATTCTCTCTATTTAGATAAAAAATTACTCTTAAAGGACGAGACCTGTTATCGCAATCAACCCTACTATGCACTAAGGCACATATCCCTCATCACGAAACCCAAATAACGGCTGGATCCATCTAATCGCTAACGTCTTGCATTGTTAAATTATGTCAGGAATCTCGTAAATGGAATCGAATCCATTTTGTGCTGTTATCAGGCGCACTCCGCACTAGGATAGCCGTCTTATCAATTGTATTGTTTTTTAGTTTCTTTTGTCTTCTCTTTCTTTTTTCAACTTTCTTTTTTTTTCTTTTTTTTTCTTAACTTTTGTTTTCTATGTACGAGTGAGCACGGCTAACTGAGCCATGTTAAGCAATTTGAGTCATTTTCCACCCTTTTTACGAAATCTCAGAAGGAACGTTTTCAGCTTTATCACTCTTTTCTCTTTCACCACATCCGATTTACATTAAGATAATACTTTCAGACTAGCACCCGAATCTAGATATCTGGCTTGATCGCAGGAAATCAATATAAGGGCGATGAAGAAAATATTCCGGTCTAAAGCTTTTCATCGATCGAGGTCCCAATCATCCGAGTCGGTATTGGACTCAGGACCACAAGGTCGTAGATTGAGCTTGCCCAATGAGTTACCCTTTGAAATACTTCACTCACCGATCGAAAGTAGCTCTCGTGATAATGGTGCAACCCCTAGATCCGCCAATAGCCCGAACGTTTTCCTTGAAGGTGACGAGGATAATTTATCCCCAAATACATCCATCGATAACGAATCAGTAGCATTGTCCGATACCGATACTCTTCTACTCGACCGTAAGCACCGGCTAACTTTACAAGACACCTACGATGAGAACTTTACCCAGTATCTCCCCTTTGTTATGAGAAGAATGAGAATTGAATCACAGAGGTACGAAACTGAGAATGTGGACATAGATGAAGAGGCTAATACCACTAATCCGGCTGCAACGGCTACATTTGGTACCAGCTCACTGAATCAAAATATTTATGATGATGACCAGCTGACAATTTTTAACGAGGCCTTGTACGATACCGATATTGATGGCTCAAATGGTGATACTCGTTTACCATCAGGTGCAGCATTACCAACACCCAATCGGACGCGAATCCTCGATAAGCCATCTTCGAGGTTCACAATAAAGAGAAGTTTTGTAATAGCTAATGAATTCATCAAGAATAATTCGTATGTCTTTACAGATCAAGAATCCTTTAAAACTTTCAAGGAATTGAGATCGAATAACAAGAAAAATAGGAAAAACTCACTTATTGTATACGATCAAAAGGGTAATATCAAACGATTATCCACCACCGAAAAAGACCGGCTATTAGTTTCTTCCGAACTTAATTCTTCCGCAACCGGCGATCAGCTAGGTGAAAATATAATAGATCAACGGCAGCATATCATTCCTCTTGAATATAAACTCAGAGGTGAGGCACTTCCTTTACTTAAAGTTCAAACCCCGTATATGTCGTCCTTCAGGAAGAAAACACCATTTATGGTTTTCAAAAGATATCGAGAAATTCCTTTGAAACCCACTATTGGGGCCAATGGAGAGGAAACAAGTACCACAACCAATCATACAGGTATAGCCTCAGAAGAAGATAACTTTGAATCATATGTGTTTTGCACGGTTCATGTCAAGCATTTCCAATTACTTAGAAGATATACTTTGAAGTTCACCCCCATTGACGCGCCAAGTTTCAATGTCTTAATTTTCCAGCATAATTTCAGACCCTTTTCAGACTTCAAATACAATAATACAAGGTTTAGGGTGGTAGGGACCTCTCTTCAAGGTGCATATATGTTCAGCTATAATCCACATCTAAAATTGTTCTTGGTTGATTCAGGCGAACCCTCATTGACAGATAAGTTAATAGACAAGGCACCAGGTCTTGAGTTGGTAGCCTTACTCAAACGAAAAAATTCTAGTGAAGGGTGTATTAAAAACAAAAAAGCCTCTTCATCAGGGTCGAAAAACAATAATGGCAGTTCTGAAAAGCTTAATGAAGCGGGTGAAATGAATGAAACAGTCTCGCTGTCACCTATGTCATCAACTCCAGGAACCACTGAGGATTCCGAGGAATCAAATAATTTTGCTAATCCTTACCCTGATCCTTCAAACCCATTACTTGACGAAAATTTTCATGGTTACTATACAGTTACCGGGAGTGGTAGCTCTAGGGATTATGTCCCTAGTAATTGCCCTCCATTTGGTGGCCTTAGCGATGCCCAGGTGTATTTAAACAATCAATCTATCTTACCGAAAAAGTATGCCGAAACAGGTAAGGTTGAATTATATCAAGATCGCGTGGTTACTGATAATCATACCCAGCCCCTTAGTAGTACGTTATCGGTTGATTTGGATTCGTTGGTTATTAGTAGCGTATTGTTGGTATTGATGGAAAATAATATTAGAAGTTCTAACAAGACAAGTAATAATGGGTTTGTGACTCGACTTGGAAGCTTAACACCAATGTATGCACCCACTACTCTGTTCCCCATGGGCTCACCAATGTAATAATTTCAAAAACAGAATAGCTGCAAAACTTTCAAGAGCATTCTCTTTTCAATTTATTTCCGTTCTCCTTTCGATTTTTTCAGTTCTTGCCTTTCATTTTATAATTTTGTTTTATTTTAAGTTTTCCTATATATGGCTAAGGGAAAGGAAGTTTATATACTACAATTTGATAACTATATATACGTATATATGTGATCATGAGTAGACCATGAGTACTTAGAACGTGTAGTCTAGAGGAACAATATCTGGCTATTGAGTCCCAAGTAAAGTCTGAGAGGGGGATTCATACTTTTATATTTTCAGGAAAGTATTTGGCTAGTGGTGAAAGGATAGTCAAATTAAGAACAATAAAAAGGAGTCAAAAAGGGAAACAAAATGATTAGTAACGTTCTGGTGATCTGGATCTGTCTCTTCTAACAGGAGATCTGGAAGGAGATCTTGAGTAACGGCCTCTACCGTAATCTTCACCACCTTCAGGTCTTTCTCTGTCTTCAGGACCGGCTGAACCACCGGTTTCTTCACCACGACCACCTTCACCACGGCCGTATCTGTCACCACTGGCGCGGTTATCATAAGTTGGTTCTCTTAAGTGAGCACCACGGCCAGAACGGTATTCTCTGTCTCTTTCTCTATCTCTGTCACCGTATGGACCTTTGGCACCACCGTAACCACCTCTACCCCCATAGTCACCTCTTGGGGCGTAACCGTAACCACCTCTTGGTCCGTAACCGCCGTAACCGCCGCCGTAACCGCCGTAGCCACCACCGTAGCCACCGTAGCCACCTCTTGGGGGACCATACGAGCCGTAGCCACCTCTACCTCTTGGAGGACCATAACCGCCATAACCGCCTCTTGGAGGACCGTATGCGCCGTAACCACCTCTTGGGGGACCGTATGCACCAAAACCACCACGGCCTCTAAAGCCGCCTCTTCTAACGGAGAAAGGGTCTGATCTAGCCATTTGAACGACCAAACCTTCTTTTAAAGAATAAGGAAATTGCTTACCATCTAATTCCAAGGCTTTTTCACAATCCTCGGCATTTTTATATTCCACAAAAGCGTATTTTTCACCATCATCGGTTCTTGGAGGAGGAATATCTAATCTAACAAGATCACCATATCTGAAATGAAAAAAAAAAAAAAAGTTAGTCAATGAATTTTTGAACGATTCTAATCTAGGTTTGTAATTTGAATTATTAATCTTGAATGATTATTTGTTGTTTTGAGCTGATTTTTCATTTCTTCTCGTATCTTCAAATTGAGCTATCCATCCGCATTTGAAGTACAGATAGCCAATCCTAGACAGACCAAGAAAGAGGAAAAAAGGGAAGGGACAAGGAACGAGGGAAGGAATCAAAAAAAAGAAAAGAGGAAAGGGGGAAAAGGGAGGGGGGAAGGAAGCAAAGAGGAATCATCAGGAAGGAAAGGAACCAAAAGGACAATAATTGTGGATACAATTGATCATTATGATGGTGATCGAGTTTGAACGATTGGAAGGAACTGGGAAGGCGTGGAGAGAAGTAAGAGAAGTAAGAGAAGAGAACGAAGATCAAAAAGCAAGAACAAATAAACAGAGCAAGCAGAAGAAGAAGCATAAAGCATTGGATAATCCATAAACGTGATCCATTGAAGTGAGCCATAGACCTAATCCATAGACCTAATCCATAGCGTAATCCATAGCGTACTCCATACAAGTCTATGGATTAACCAAATAAACAATAATAAAACAAAAAACAAAGCTAAAATGAAAAGTTATATTGCAATTAGATAGATACATACTTTTCGAAGTCGGGGGCCAAGTCCGCAGCCTTGGACTCCTTACTAAACCCAGTCACGTATAAAGTATTCTTTGGCATTGTCTGATTGATGTAGTAATAACAACAAACCTGATATAAGTTTATCAACTCATATGCTTAAACGTTCATTCTTTGATCCTGTGAGTTCTCGAACTTTTCGCTGAACGAAAAAAAAAAAAAAGAAAGCGTTCTGCATCTGAGACTTATTTCCTGGTCACGTGACGCATCGCGTGACTTCTCACGTGCACACACCCGTACCTTCGTCCCGAGGCGATTCTCCTCGTCAAAACACCCACACACCACATTCTCGTTTTCCAACCCCCCTTTTTCCATCTTTCCATCTTTTTTTTTGTGACTAAAAGTGGCCCGGTGTTCGTAACCAAGAAAAAAAAAAGCAAAGAGAAAAGTCAGAACCCAACAAAAATACCCCAAACTAAAAAATACAATCACTTGATGAGTGAGTCCTGCATGCTGTCCGTTTTGCCAGTATCCAACATTTCCCTGATATTTTAACTAGCAAAATAGAGATTAAAATGAGAGCTGCGATTGTCTTTTGTTCATAGAAAACAAAAAAAAAAAAGAAAGAAGAAGAAGAAGAAGTGTAAAAAAGAAAGAAAAAAAAAAAAAAAGCTGAAAAACAAACCGAGTAAAACAAAATTAAGGAATAAGAAATACATTATACCAATTTGTTGCCCTTCAATAGTTGAGTTAATTATAATAATAACAGGCGTTAACAAAGAATTATTTATTATTTTAGCATTTGATAATAGTGGTCAATCACAATAAAATCACCCTTTCGTTGCGTGTTTATATGTTTTCATAAAGAAAAATTTAACAAAAAAAACTGAGAGTGTTAATGTGTTGATGTGTTTGTATTAACCGCTGTTCTTTTCCAATCATAACATAAACTAGCGATCTCTGATATTCAGTATAGTACTTAATACGTATCAGGGCTCTCCTCGATAACTTAAATACCCCAATAAGATATAGTATCTGCCCTGACAAACAGGATATCCTAAATCTATAAAAAACAAGTCTGTTTATTCTTGGTCAAGTCAAGACCCTTTTATCCAGTACCCACTCTTCCATCATGTCATCCTCTCTCACTGATGATAACAACTTGTTGGATCATAATTTTCTCACCAATCTTCAGAATGAGGACCAAGATATACTCGACGAGTTTCTAGATCAACGTGTCTATGATTCCATAGGAACCAACACTCCGGTATCAGGAGCCATTAATGGTAATTCAAGTGTCAAACCGGAACAGAACGATTTATTTGAAAATTTCTATAATTCAAACCAATCCAATGCCAATAGCGATGCTCCGTTAAAATTTGATGGTTCTAATTCAACCACTCCTTCCAATAATGAATATTTATATATCGACCCTCATCAATATCACACCTCAAACTCCTCCAATAGTATATATACCAGTCCTTATAATGAGGTCAAACAACAATCTATCAGTAATAGTCCTCCCTCCCAAAATCAGAGTCAAAAACCTCAACAACTTTCCCAACCATCCCAAATGTTCAGCAATGAAGTTTCTCCCAATACTATTCCTCCTCAAGTATCATCCCAATTATCTGACTACGATGTTGTTAGAGATGAATTATCTAAGTTGAAGTTTGGTAATCATGATATGGACCCTTGTCCTCCTTCAGTTGATGTCCCCGATCCTTCTTATCTCGATTTTTCTCCCGCTACCATGGAAAAATTACCTTATAAATTACAACTTGCAGAATTACCCAATTATTCTCGTGTAGAAACTCAAATTAAATTGAAATTTCAATTAAGTCCTCCTCCTCCTCAAATTCTTCTTCATATTCCTCAAGATTTGATATCCAAGAATAAATTCTGTCTTAATGAATCAATCCATGGATTATCCGATAAATTGAAGGAAAATTTGTTATATCTTGATACTTATGTCCTTACTTCTGATTATAAAAAATCATGTAATATTTGTCCAAGATGTATTAAAAGAGAACAAAAAAGAGCTTCCAGAAGAAAATCAGGTAATGATATCGAAGGAAACCCGGGTAATAATAATGCTAGTGGTATCAATACGGAATATAACAGTCCTAATGGTAATACCAACTCACCTACTTCCAATAACAATAACAATAACAACCATTCAACTGGTGGCGTGGTCAAGAATAATCCTAATTCTTGGGCTAATGAAAAAATGATGAAAAAGGCAATCATTTTCAATTGCAAAGAGATTGTTTCATTCCCCCCTCCTAATGGTTTAAATAATGATTTAAGTAAATCTTTGGAATTATCGGCCAGAATCATCTGTTATTGTAGACATCATAAAGAATCAGAAGGTTTCAAATTATTGTTTGTGGTTAAAAATTCCAATAATGAAATTGTCGCTAAACAACTTTCTACCCCTATTATGATTATGGATAGAAAGAAAAATACCGCTTCCATCAAAGATTCAAATGATGTCTCTTTTTCCAATAATAACCGCTCATCTAGCATTAATAATCTTGGTAACGCTTCCAACGTTCAATCAGACAATGACGCATTCTCTAACTCAAATTCAAATTCAAATTCAAACTCAAATTCAAATGGTATTGTACATACCAATGGTCCTAATAGCATTCACCCACTTTCTCCGAACTCAATCGACGAATCTGCATCAGAAATACTAACAAATACCGACACCGACGCCAGAGGTGTTAAGCGTAAGAAATTATCCATTGACGATTCTTATAATATCTCAACCAATCCTATGTTCAATGGTAGTATCACCGGATTTTCTCCAACAAGTAATAGTGACACCAATACTTCCACCGCCAATATGATCATGAAGCCGTCAGTTCTGCAATTCCCTCAACAACAAACACAACTTTCTGGTATTCATCCTCCTCCTCATCCTCAATTCGGCTTACCTATCTTGGGACAGCCTTCTGTTAATGGCATCAATCAACAACCTGTTCAACAACAACCTGTTCAGCAACAGCAACAACAACAATCATTACCATCTATTCAGAGAATTATTCCTGCTCAAGGTCCCATCAGAGGGGGTATTGAGGTCACTTTACTTGGTTTCAATTTCCGTCCAGGTTTAGCCGTGAAATTCGGATCCAATAATGCTTTGGCAACTCACTGCTGGTCTGAAACTACCATTGTTACCTATTTACCACCTGCTAGTCAACCGGGTCAAGTACTCGTTAGTTTTGAAAATCATGAAAACATGATGTTGGGCGGTGCTCAACAGCAACAAATTTTCACCTATACTGATGATACTGATCGTCAATTGATTGAGTTGGCGCTTCAAATCGTCGGTTTGAAGATGAATGGTAAATTAGAAGATGCTAAAAATATCGCTAAGAGAATCGTTGGCTCCGATAATAATAACGGCGGCAATAGTAATGCTAGCCCCAATGCGGGTGGCTCTACTACTACCAATAACACGGCCTCCAACCATGCAAACATTAAGAAGGCCAATATTGAGTGGTATGATAGTGCTCATAAGGCAGTGGAAAGATTGACCAAATCTGATTTGTCAACTGAAGATGTCTTGATTAACTTCCTTTCCCTTGTTGATTTACCCAATTGTCCAATTATTATTCCTAATTGGCAATTATGTAATAACCAAGGTCAATCATTATTACACTTGGCAACTTTAAAGAATTATGATCAATTGATCAGATTCTTAATCACCCATGGTTGTAAGATTGACTTGAAAGATAACCAAGGATTAACTCCATTGTTCTTGGCATCTATGTGTGGTTACCGTGATTTAATCAATATTTTCATCGACTGTAAATCGAACTGGAATTTGAAATTATCCAATGATAAATTCTTGAAAGATTATTGCGATTTGAACGTACTTGACATTTTCAATAAGTTGGAAGAACGTGATGTTGAAAGTGATGATTTCACCACCAATGTTCTTTCTCAATACAGGGATAATAATAGTGACGATAAGGAAAAACTTACCAAATCTATTAGTTTGGATTCATTGAATTCAATGTTTACCATGAACTATGGTCTTCATATTTCCAAGATGGTGATTGAAAACTCAGTCAATGAATCTACCGGTAACAAATTGGAAAGTGGTGATAGACACATCGTGAGAAGAGAATTTAAACCCACTTCTACTCATTACACCGATGATAACTATTCGTCTGATTTTGCTGATTCCGAATACGAATCGAACGAAGATTTTGATGAGGATGCTGACATTGTTCAATACGGTCAAGATGAAGAAGATCTTGAAGATGATTACGAGGACTATGAATATTCCGACTATGAAAGTTCGGAAGTGGAATCTTCAATGGATGAATTGACCAATCATGGTGCTGCTATGGTTAATCCTGATTCCACCATTGTCAATTCTGATGGTGGTCCACTGAGCTCTAACTCAACCATTGTTGGTGAAGCGAGCCAAACACTGGAAGAAGAAGGTGAACATTCCTCTTCACTGGGTAATGGTTTATGGCAAAAAGTCAAGAACGTTTTCAACAATGATCAAGACAACGAATTACCATCTTACGATGATTTATTCCCCTTCGGTCAATCATCATTCCATTCTTCCAAGCCAAAGACTTCTATTGAACGTAGTCTCAACTACGCCTCTTCGCCCGAAGGTTCCTCTTCTCAATTGAAGACTTCCACTGAAGAAGATGCTCATAACGCAGACCAAGATGACGTGGGATCCGACTCCTCAGAAGATATGGTTGTATCCTACATCAACCGTCCTCGAAAGAATGTCGAAAATGATAAGATGTTGTTGTTCTTCTGGTTCCCAATGTTAATCTTAATCATTGGTCTCTTTATGTATGTTTCGATTATGGGATACAGGGTTGAGACAATTGAAAATTTCAAACTCTACATGAGAAGTGCAATTGGTAACTTGATGGTTGGTAATGAAAGAATTAGCCGGGTTTTCAAGAATTCGAATGAACGAGTGTTGCATGCTACAAGACGAATGCTTAATGAAGAGATCACTGCTTGATCTATTTTTTTATTATTAATGGTCCTTTTATATTATTATTATTATTTTTTTTTCTTTTTCTATTTGCCTTTCTTTTTTTCATCTTTAAATTTCACTTTGGTTCTGTTTTCTAAATCTCTCTTTCCTAATGTCGTGCTTTTCTTTTCTTCTCTTCTGTTTATGTCTGCTTTTGCTTCTCAATCTCTAAGTACTGGTTATTTTTCTTTCTTTATATTCTTTTCTTTATCATATATAAGTTTATAATTTGTGTTTTACTCCTTTTTCTCTGTGAATCTGTTTATTTGATGTTCCGTTCTCTAATATTATTACATTTTTAGATTATAATGTATATTTGAATCTTAATTTTGGTATCAGTAGAAAAAAAAAGACCCCAATGAGAAGAAAAAAAAAGCTCACCAATAAACTCAGCTCAAAAGTAATCGGCAAAATCGAAAAAAAATAATAATTTTCAATCGAAACGAATAATTGCTTCATCTATTTCTTTAACAGATAGGACATATTTCTTTACTTACCAACAGGTACAAAAGCTTGAGAGTCGACTCAATCATGGTTAGCAATGTCTTGTTTCTCAAGAACAGGACCACCCCTCGAGATCTGTACCATGATCTATTCAGTGCTGAAGGCATAACCCCACATTTCCTTCCACTATTGCAACATTCACCCACTGGTATAGACGAACTTATACAATATTTGACCAGTGAAGAGTTCTTGGAGCATACCAATACATTTATAGTGACTAGTCAACGAGCCGTGGAGGTGTTCAATGAATGCATAAGTCGTATCAACGATGATGCAATCACCACTAGAATATGGCAAAAGACAGGATATACTGTTGGCCCTACTACTCAAAAAATTTTAAGTGAGAGTGGGTTTGTTGATGTCAGAGGTGGTGATGAAGCCGGCAACGGCTCCATACTTTCAGATATCATAATAGAAGACTATCAACGGAAACAGGTTGATAAAGAAGTGGAGTCACCCATCTTATTTTTCACCGGGGAAATTAGAAGAGATATAATACCGAAAAAGTTGGCTAATGCTGGTATTCGATTTAAGGAGAAGATTATCTATAAGACTATTGAGCGAGATGATATTGTTTCAAATTTCAATCAGGTAAAAAGTGTTTTAGATGGAAAACAGGAAGGGATTCAGGACGAGAATTGGATTATATTTTTCAGCCCACAAGGTACTGAAATTATTATCGACCATATTTTAACTAATGGGGGGCACGAACGGTTTAACATTGCCTCGATTGGTCCCACTACGGAAGAATATTTATTGAAACGGGGAATTAAACCTAAAGTGATTGCTTCTAAGCCCGAAGCTAAGTCATTATTAGCATCCATCCTGAGTTATTCTAAATAATTGTACTGGATTCTTGGGTTAAAGGTTAATTTATAGATTTATTTATTAAATTACAAACAATTTAAATATAGTAATTCATAAGCAACGTAGACAGAATAGGCAAACACTACATAATTAAATAAGTATAATGGAAAAGAAAAAAGTACTGTTCAAATAAGAGTAAAACAACTAGGCAGATATCACTTTCTCTTGGTGGAAGCAGCAACCACGTCAATCACTTGAGCTACAACACCGGGGTTAGATAAGGTTGAGATATCACCCAATTGATCTTGTTCACCAGCCAACACTTTTCTTAAGATTCTTCTCATGATCTTACCGGATCTAGTCTTTGGTAAATCATCAACCAATAAGATCAATTTAGGAGCAGCGAATGGGCCAATTTCTTTACGAACGGTTAAGATCAATTCCTTCTTGATGGCATCCACGTCGTCAACCTTGACAGAATCTTTCAAAGACACGTAGGCAGCGACGGCTTGACCAGTCAAGTCGTCAGCATAACCGACAACGGCACTTTCACCCACCAACTCGTGTTCAATCAAGGCAGCCTCGATTTCAGCGGTTGACAAACGATGGCCTGACACGTTAACAACGTCATCGACACGGCCTAAGATCCAGTAGAACCCGTCGTTATCTCTAGCGGCCCCATCTCCGGAGAAGTAGTGGTTAGGATAAGGTTTGAGGTAGGTATCGATGAAACGATCGTAGTCATTATAAATACCTCTAGTGATGGAAGGCCAGGCCAGTTTAATGGCAAGTACCCCTTCCAGGTTATTTTCGGTCAACTCTTCACCTGAAACTGGGTCCAAAATCTTGGGTAAGATACCAAAGAAGGGTAAAGAGGCGGAACCAGGTTTGGTAGGGGTGATACCAGCCAAGGGGGTTAAAAGATGAGAACCAGACTCGGTTTGCCAGTAGGTATCAACAATATGAGCCTGACCACGGCCTATATTATCATTATACCAGTGCCAGACTTCGGCGGCAATTGGTTCACCGACGGTTCCCAAGACACGAATGGAGTCCAATTTATAAGGCTCGACATAAGAGGTACCTGCTCTCTTCAACAATCTAAGGGCGGTAGGAGCCACGTAGAATTGATTAACCTTATACTTGTCGACGATTTGCCAGTAACGAGAGTAGTCAGGGTAAGCAGGAGTACCTTCAAATACAACGGTGGTGGCCCCGTTAAGCAAAGGTCCGTATACAACGTAGGTATGACCGGTGATCCAACCAATATCCCCGGCGGTGAATATGACGTCTTCTTCATGAACGTCAAAGGTATATTTGGTGGATAAAAGAGCACCCAATAGGTAACCGGCGGTGTTATGTTGGACCCCCTTGGGTTTACCGGTGGAACCGGAGGTGTATAATAAGAAGAGAGGATCTTCAGCATTTACTGGGGTAGGAGGGAAGTAGTTACCGTATTTGCACAATTCTTCATGCCACCATAAATCACGATCCGAATTGAAAGGAACGTGGGAGTTACCGGTACGTTTAAACACCAACACGTTACGAACGGAGGGGATATCTTTCAAGGCATCATCGACGATTTTCTTGGTTTCAATGGTCTTGCCGCCTCTCTTCGATTCATCGGCGGTGATGACGATACGGGAGTCTGCATCCAAGATACGGTCTCTTAATGAAGTAGAGGAGAACCCGGCAAACACCACTGAATGGACGGCACCAATTCTGGTGATGGCAAGTAAGGTGACGATGGCTTCCGGAATCATGGGTAAGTAGACGGCGACCGAATCACCCTTCTTGACACCCAATTTGGTGAGACACTGGGCCAACTTGGAAACTTGTTTCAACAACTCGGCGTACGTGATGATGGCGCCTTCATCCACCTCGTCGGCCTCGTAGATGATGGCGGGTTTTTCTGGGTTTTTCAACGCCCAACGATCAATGGCGTTATAGGAGGCATTCAATTGCCCATTGATGAACCAGCTGGGGATATCACCATTGACAAAATCGTACTTGGGGTCGGCGGGGAAGCGGGCGTGAGTGAACGGACGATCCCAATCCAAGTATTTGGCGGCCTGTTCGCCAAAGAACAGACTGGGGTCGTCGATGGATTGCTGGTATAATTTCTGGTAAGTTGCAAAATCGGCCAAGTTTGGTTTGGCGGTGGACCGCTGTTTGAAACCAGCAGGGGGTGCCTGGGCACTTTCGTGATCTAAACTAAGATGAGGAGCAGCAGTCGACTCGGGCATGATGATTCAGAAGAACTGGGTATACTTAGATCAATAAATATAAGGCAGTTTATTGTGATCCAGTTATCTCGACCACGGGAGGGGCAGATGGCCTGATATTTATACTTTTTTGGCGAATCGAGACAAGAAATAACCTTTTGTAAACCAGTTCCTCTTGTGTTTGTTTGTTGTATCCACACAATGGCGGGGGTGCTGTAAGTAAAACCACCTGTGTGTGAATGGGTGAATGGGGTTAATTCGTGTATGTATGGCAAATGTCGGAGTGTCGGAGTGGTGTGGTGCTCAAGAAGGGGCAACCCATACACACTGGTTCAACCTCAGGGCACCAATCTCGGACTTGGGTTCGGGACAGATTGTTACCGTATTGTTCCCATTACGAGTCCGGACTTTAGTCTATAGTTAAAAAAGTATCTGGCTTACCCCACAAATCCATTTTTCTGTAATTTTTTTTTTTTTTTTGGGGGAAACAAAAAATGAATGAGACGGTGTCGTGTCCCGTCCCGTTTCCCAATTGTTGAATTATTCCCCTCCTTCACGAAGAATTCTTAATGGTTCAGTCGATTGTTTTCTTGTCGAATTCTTGGATCAAGCACGATTAGGTAAGACGCTGGGTTGTGGGGTTGGAACAATACCCTACAAAGAGGTCAATCGTAGGATAACAGTATAAATGAGCCAATCTTCCACGCACAGACAACACAGAAGAGAGACGTAAAGAGACACAGAAGAGAGAGACGTAAAGAGACACAGAAGAGAGAGAGGGAGAGTCACAGAAGGAGAGAGGGAAGGAGATGTACGGGTGCCTATTTACGGGTGTACGGGTGAACCTGCTTTTTTGTACGGATGTTTGGGGCTCTGAAATCCCGCGTGTGATGATAAATTCGATAGTAGTTGTATACTTGACAAGCACCCATCAATCCTGTTAGAGCTAATCAAATTGTATATGAGTGGCATCGCATTAAAACTAACATCACTTCTTGTTCGAACGGTGGCCAAACCGATTGCCACCACTCTCAAACAACAGGCCAAACAACATGAAACGTTCAAGAAAACGTGTATACGTATAGCCCAAACCATTCATTCAACTGATATCAAACTTCGCATGAGACTACTTAATGAGAAGAAAATCAAGGTCAGACCCCTTAACGACAACAAGGCCATTGAAAACGGAGCTAATTTCATCTCTGAATTTTTCATTTTTTCAGTGGCGGGTTCGTTGATTTTTTATGAAAGTTATAGACTGAGGAAAAAAGCCAGTAATGAACGAGATGCGTTATTTGATGATATTGCCACTTTACAAAGTGAAATTGAATACATCAAAAACAAGCTAACCGGTTACAACATCAAGTTGGACGATTACGTGCCTCCTCAAGGTATCAATCCCAAATACATCAACCTAAACAACGTCATTCAACAAAAACAAGAACCACCAATTCAACCAACTCAACCAATTCAGCCACAACCAACCCAATCAACTCAACCACAACCAACTCAACCAATTCAATCACAACCAGACTCAAAACCAGATTCAGGTTCAAAAGATTCAAAACAATCATCTCAACCAGTTAAATAGAAATGACTTGTAAACCCTTGTAAATAGCCTACAATATATTCTAGAAGTAAATTTATTAAACAGAATACATAGAAAGAAACAAAACAGTATACGATAATTGAACTCTTGTAATATAGTACAATAAAAAAGCAGCAGATGGGAAACAAACTATTTTTGCTTCTTTTTCTCCACCTTCAATAACAACGCCTTATTAATATGAGGCAAAACACCCCCATACGCAATGGTGGCCTTGATCAAATTGTCCAATTCCTCATCCCCTCTGATGGCCAATTGTAAATGTCTGGGAGTGATTCTCTTCACCTTCAAATCTTTAGCAGCATTCCCAGCCAATTCTAACACTTCTGCAGTCAAATATTCCAACACGGCAGTCAAATAAATGGCCGATTTGGATCCAACCCGAATCTTGTTTTGAGCAGTTCTCTTCAAGTATCTCTTGATTCTCCCCACGGGGAATTGTAACCCGGCTCTGGCTGAATGAGATGTGGTGGATTTACTGGTCTCAGATGATTTCCCTTTTCCCCCGTGTACTTTACCTTTACCCGACATTTTTCTTTATTAATTTATAAACTTATAACAATTTCTCTCAAACAATTTGCAAAATCACCTGGTCAACTCAATTGATGGACTGTGTGATGGTGTTGTTCGATGTATATTCCGTGTATCAAGAATAGAATAATTTGATGTATTTAAAAAATCACCTTTTCTAAAGTGTAAATTATCAAAACAAACAAAAAATGAAAACAAAAAATGTAAACAATCACCAGAAAACTAACAAAAAAAAAAAAAAAAAAAAAAAAAAAAAAAAAAAAAAAAAAAAAAAAAAAAAAAAAAAAAAAAAAAAAAAAAAAAAAAAAAAAAAAAATTGCTGCAATGGTCTCGCTCTTTATTCCTTTTTTTTCTATGTTGTTTTTTTTCTTAAATGTTTTTTTTGTTTTTGGTGAATTCGTACTTGGAATCGCGAGATAAAAAAACAGCCAGCATACTGAGGGGCACGGATGTTTTGGGGAGGTCGGTCCCGTCACGGTTACCCGCAGCAGCCTCAACTCTGCTATTACTGCAAATGGCACCATCAACTCTGCTAGTACTGCAAATGGCAGCATCAGCTGTTAACGATACTGTAAGAGCCCAACCGGTCGATCATCAGCTCGATCTCGGTTCGTGAGCGCTGGAGCTCGGTGCACATCGAGTCCATGTTCTGGTATCCCTTCAATAGTTTGACTAACTTGATCATGTCGGCTCGTTCCGACTCAAACTCATCTGATTCGTCGTCTTCACTGTCGTCCAACAAGAGATCGCTGTCACTGTCGTTCCAGCGATCCAGCTCGACCCCCGACCCGTCGTCGGTGTCGTCAACCGCGTGGTCGTTATCATGATCGCTTAGGATGACACTGGTCTCGTCGTCTTCTCCACTATCACTGGTGATTTGTTTCATGATATGGTACCGTTTCTGACCGTCCAAATTGTAGCCAAAACTCACTTTTCTTCTGCCCTTGGTCTTTTTGGTGTCGGTGGCGAGGGTGGTGAGATTGGTGGCATTGACCATGGTTTTCAAGAGCACGCGATCGCCGTCATTGCTACTATGCCGTTGTCTCACTTGATCCACAAATGAGCCTCGTCTACTAGTTGCCAACTCATGGTGTTTGCGGCCATGCTGCTTCAGTTTTTGATTGATTGCTTCGTTGATCTCCTGCTCAATGGTGGCGTCAAATTTATCGTCGGCGTTCCGTTCTACCGCTTTGGTGAAGGACACCACCATCGGGTACGAATGTACCCGATAAATGATTCCTCGTAACATGCCAAAATGTATGAACCGTCGTATGTCAATATCCACCAATTTCTTGCGATGCTGGATGTACCATTCCTTGATGGTTTGACCCTGGTTCAACGACCGATATAAGAAGAATAATGTCGCTTTAGAAGGAATCTTGACTGTTTTCTTCTTAGGCGCCAATCTCGTAGTTCCGTTGGTTTTGGCACTATTTTCAACTTCATGCTTCGGCTGTTGGCCATTTACCGCGTCCTCGTCTTCCTCATCTTCCTCATCCTCGTCCTCGTCCTCGTCCTCGTCCTCATCCTCGTCCTCTTGCTTCGGGAGAAAAATCTGCTTGGTTGGCGATATTCCCACCAGGTTGCCATTGTGGTCCTTCACTTTCAAATGTTCAATACTATATTCTTCACCTGTAACAATATAAGCCTGACATTCTTCAGCCATACCGTTTAATTTTAAAAAATTCCCTATATTATTGGTAGGAGCATAAATGTTGTTAAATTGGAAAATATCTGCTATATTAATGCATTTATAATGCATCAAGTGCTGGATGCACTGTTTAGTCAATAAGTAGTCGGCGTCGGCTAATTCACTGATCTTTTTAATGGAATTGATCCCATTAATATATGGTAATATTTTCAACATGGTGGGGTCCCAGTTGACATCAACTAACGAATTTAGTTTTACCGTGGCCACGGGCACTTGATATGCCTTAATGTTGATTGGTGGTGGTAGTATGGGAAACAACTTAATATCAACGCTATTGGCACTATCCAAAGGAATACAGCATTCGGAATAGTTATTCAAATCCTGATAGATTTGATGGATTAATGATTCAATCGACGATAAATTGATTTTCTTGATTCTTGAATGACCCGGGGTGATACCAGTCCCACCATTAACGGCAGCATTGTTACTATTGTTGAATTCATTGGCAATCAAGGGAGGAATTATAATCTTCAGATCTTTCCCGTCTCCTGTATCCTTGGTACTTCGGGGGAAAAAAGACAATTTCTTCTCTAATTTACTCAATATGAAGCTTTGTTCTTCTAAGACTCGAAACATTTTCCCCATTCGTTTAATAGCGGGTTCGTATGGGGTGGTATCACTATCATATGGGAAAACAAAGCAAAAATTAAAATTAAATGAATTACGACTATAATCCTCACTCTCAATATTTACAGGATATCCCAATACTCGAAATTTATCAATCTTAAATGATACTAGTTTATTGCATAGCTGCGGTTTGGGGATTATGTAATTCTTAACGGTATCAAAATTGAATAATGAATTTTCAGTAATTAATGATACATTGGATATTATAGAACCTTCAGGTACTTGATGGATTATCTTGGTTCCCTCTGTTGGATGGAAAACAGCGTAGAATATCGCGAGGATTGGTATGAATCCCTCATTGCTCTCCATTGCTCCTTGGTCTCGAGATAAATAATTAGTAAGATACAATTCTGTAAAATATGAATGAATCTTTCAATTATCTCAAGAGCCTTTTTTTTTTTTTTTTTTTTTTTGGTTTGATCGACTCACAAAACCGAAGTAATGGGGGAAAATGCTTCACTACTAGGAAATAAAGCATAAACAAGAGTCCCTCTTCACTCTCTTTGTTATATGATCCACAGATCCAATTCTGCATTTGAAAGGATAATCCCTTCAGTTTAAAGTTAAGAACTTGAAAAGAAAAAAAAAAACAAGCCCAGTAACACGACAAAAAAAGAACCCACGGCGGGAGTCGAACCCGCAATCTTTTGATTAGAAGTCAAACGCGTTAACCATTACGCTACGCAGGCGAACTTAATATCTAGAAAAGTGGCCCTGTTTTTGTTATTAACTTTGAATACACGAATGCGACCCGTACATCAGTCCTTAAGATTGGGCCCGAAAAGATTCAGCAATAATTATTCCTAATTTTAGAAGAATTCCACAAAAACCTTCATCTGGTGAGCATCTCAGCACATCGCTTAGGAACCATAAACAGCTACATATCGTACAATCAAGCAAATAAAGCATTTAAGATCACCCTTATCCAACTTCATTCTCAATTTCTTTGTCTTGTTCTGTTTATCAGACAATTTAGTGGTTTAGTGGGATAAATGTAAATCAGGCTATTTCGAGAATACATCATATTGATAGGAGCATGTATATTTCATCATTACCAGACAAACCACGAGAGCGAATACACTATCAATACACATCTTTTGAAGCTAGACCACCCCCATAGCTCATTGGATAAGTATATTGTAGTAGGGGAGATAAACAACAGTACACCAATGGTGCCCCGGACTGTGCACGTGACATATTTGCGCGGTTAGGACACTACTATTTTTCTCACATCATTCACAAAATAAACAGAATTCACGTAGAACATTATTCAACAACATCAATCTTAGATTTTCTTTACACGTCAAAACGGTCTTGCTATATACATTTGAAATAAATCTTCAATTGGTCCTTTGATATCAATAATTTGACCTAGTTTATCCAACCATCTAGTGACTTATCGAGTCACGACTTCATTTCCATCGTCCAGAACCTTAATTTTAATAATTTGATCCAAATAGTTTAGTTTCCCGGTCTCCATACAGATCTTTTTCACATAATCAGCATATAATAATCATCATGGCATATTATCAACAAAATTTAAATAACCCTGATAACATGCAGTTTTATCAATCAAATTATGCCAATTCATATCAACCACAATCACAACCGGGCTCCAGTTTTATGGGTGTGAACAATAGTGGCCTTGGAGTTATGGATGCTGGATTTGGTAATAATATCGATGTTAGTGGATCCATGGGATCAGGTGAATTAACACCAGGTATATTAGCAGCATTTGGGACGTCCGGATATCCAGGTGAACCACCATTACTAGAAGAATTAGGTATTAATTTCAATCATATCAAAACAAAGACTTTGGCCGTATTAAATCCCTTGAATAGAAATATTCATTCTGATATCATGGCAGATTCAGATTTGGCAGGTCCTATTCTTTTTGTATTATTATTTGGTACTTTATTATTGTTAGCAGGAAAAGTCCAATTCGGATATATTTACGGGGTTGGATTATTTGGAACTATTAGTTTACATTATTTATTCAAATTCATGAGTGAGTCAGTCACGATTGATTTACTAAGATCAACCTCGGTGATAGGTTACTGCTTATTGCCATTGGTGTTAATAAGTGTTTTCGGTGTATTTGTATCTTTAGACAATTTCATAGGTTATGTCTTAAGTGCAATTGCCGTATTTTGGTGTACCTTTTCAGCATCCGGTTTTTTCGTTGCTGTCTTGAAATTGGACAACGTCAGACCATTGATTGCATATCCATTATTCATGTTTTACAGTGTTTTTGCATTAATGGCTATTTTTGTTGAAAAAACAGATGTTTAATGTCTTCACTATTTAAAAAATATCAAAACAACTATTTCTGGGTAAGGAAATGTTAGATTGTACACTATCTCTTATCTCATTATATATATATATATCTATATATGTATATGTCTACCTTAATATAACCTAATTTATAGAGTTCTGTCAAAGACTGTAAAGTTCATAGAAATATGTAGAGAAAAAAAACTGGTCGAAAATTTTTAGTGAATAAACCCGGAGCCTTGAAATCTCACAATAATGTACCTGAATAGAGAATACGTTAAAGAACCAACAACTATATGATATCACTAAGCAAACCACTAAAGCACGTTGGTACATCGGCATACTTTCCCTTGACTTTCCTTTATCGAGGTTTCAGTACAGGATGTGCCAGAGCCAAACCGCTTTATGTCACTACCCCAATTTTTTATGTCAATGCCAGCCCCCACCTTGGTCATTTGTATTCAATGTTATTATGTGATACAAGAACCCGGTGGGAGAAGTTAAATCCCGATAAGCGAGCTTTTTTCCTTACTGGTACTGATGAGCACGGTTTAAAAATTCAAGAAGTGGCTGTCAGGGAAGGAATTCCCTGTAAAAAATTGGTCGATCGAGTATCTCAAAATTTCAAAGTATTAGCCCAAAAGATGAATATCAAGTATGATAGATTTATAAGAACTACCGATTCCGACCATGTTGAGGCTGTACAATTTTTCTGGGAATTGATGAATTCCAAAGGGTTAATTTATGAAGGATCACATAGTGGATGGTATTCAGTGAGTGATGAAACTTTTTATCCTGAAACCCAGATTGAAACAGGGATAGATAAAAAGACAGGGAAAGAAATCAAGATATCTAAAGAGACTAGAAATGAAGTTATTTTCCAAGAAGAGTCGAATTATTTTTTTAAATTATCCCAATTTCAAGATCAATTAATTGAATTCCTTGAGCAAAATCCTACATTTATTAAGCCCACCACCAAATACCACGAATTATTAAAAGAATTGAAAGAATCGAAATTAAGTGATCTTTCAATTTCCAGACCTTCATCAAGATTAAACTGGGGAATTGAAGTACCTCAAGATCCATCCCAAAAGATATATGTATGGTTTGACGCATTAATAAATTATATAACGGCAGCTGGTTTCCCTACCAAATTTAATTATAACCCTAAATTGGGGACATTTGAAGTCCCGTCAGATAATATGTGGCCCGCTACTCATGTCATTGGTAAAGATATAATTCGGTTCCACTGTATTTACTGGCCCATTTTCTTAATGGCCGCCGGGTTGGAATTACCTAAACAGGTGATTGTGCATTCACACTGGTTATCGGATGGATTTAAGATGAGTAAAAGTTTAGGAAATGTGGTTGATCCAATTGAAACCTTTGAGTATTATGGACAAGATGCCCTTCGATTCTTCTTAACCGAAAATTCGAATATTGAAACAGATTGTAATTATAGTGAAAGAGCATTTTATAATACCCGAGAAAACTTAATTGGGAAATACGCCAATTTAGTGACCCGTTCTGGAGGGGCTGCCTTTAATATTGAAGCCAGTGTTAATTCACAAGCTAATGGTGAATTTGAAAATATTGATCAACTTATTAACCAACGTTGTTTGGAACAAGGTAATGATTCCCAACAAATAATTGAGATTAAGGATTCGTTAACTCGTGATTTGAATAATCTTTACCAATCCATGAATGATAAAATGAGCGAATTTGATCAAATTAAGGCAATTCAAGATTGGTGGTCAGTTATCGAACAAGCCAATTTACTTTTCCAAGTAGGTGAACCTTGGGTTTATACCAAAGCCTTGAAAAACGAATCCCTTACTTCAGAAGAAAAACAATCGTTGATCAAATTACAAAACTTTTACGTATTTATGGCTGCAGAAACCAGTCGTATCACTTCTATTTTAATCAATCCAATCATGCCTGAATTATCAACCCAATTATTGGATCGATTGGCAGTGAAGCCAGAAAACCGCACCTCCGACCACTGTTTGGTTGGTGGTGACACCAACTACGGTGCCGGTGCTAATTCTAAAAAGCACAAGATCCCCATTCAAAGAGTACCCATCAGGGGCTCCGAAACCAACTAGATCTCTTCATATAGTTAAATACTTGTACATAAAGAAACAACGTCCTGTATATAATAAATCTTCTCGAAAAACATCCGTACCACCAGTTCCTCCTTTTCTCCAATCCATCAATTTTGGTTTTTGCTGAACGATTGGCTTTTTCTTTTTTTTTTTTTTTCTTTCTTTTTGTTTGGCTTTTTTTTATCGTCATTTTGGCCATTATAAAATGGCTGCAAATTCTTGATTGTATTGCAATGAGAAACCGTCCCATTGAGATGCATCTCAACACACGAGCTTAGATATTCACGTTATTTGGCACGACTTGATACCAAATTGGTACTAGTACTGGCACATAGTAAGTCACGTACTACGCCATCAGTGTAGCCAGTCATCCAAATTAAGTTGAAAAGGGTATATTACAAGCTTTGAGTCGAGACAGTTCATCTTTAATCACTTGAGATGTAAAGGTCGATTAGTAGCAAATCCCTGGTTTCTGAGGTTTTTTTAGTGAGCGTATTTTGAGTCTTAACAATTTTAGCGTCTGGTTGTTTCTTTTTTGGGGGCAAGTTGGCTAAATAATCTGGTATTCGCACGCAGCTCTCACCAAAACCAAAAAAAAAAATGGTAAAAATAAAAATAAACAACGAGCGAAATTAGATAGTAGAGAAGTAAAACAGAAAAAAAAAGTAGAGAGAAAGGTTGAACTAGCTAGCGGTTATTCATCATCAAACTTCTACAATTCATACATATATATATATATCTACATATATATACACACCTAGTCATCACCATTGATTGACACACAGCAAGGAAAAGATAATCCTGTGTTTACAGTCGGTGTGTACTCTACTATTTGAAGAGGTTTTTTTTTGTCTACAACTTATTAATATTCTTTTTATTTTATTTGTCTTTCTGCTGGTATATATAGACAGACAACCTTTGGAGTCGATTGATTGTTCGACGCCACAAATCCCAAGTACCACTCGTCGCAGTTGAGCGCTGTACCATAATCCATTGACATTTGCTGTTATTGAGCAAATTTATTAGTCTCTCTTTGACCTGACTCAAATAATTCCTGTTTCCACAATATTTTCTGTAACATTATATTACAACACGTCCAAGTACTTGGAAATGACGAAAAGAACGAGGCTGACCAGAGTCACGTCGAGATTGGAGCAGTTGAATGGAGGCGTCCCTGGTGAAGGGCCCTATTATAACGAAGACTCTAACAATGGTGATTATCATGACGATGAAGATGACGACAACATCGGGGTCACCAAACGTCCAAGAGCCAATGTGTCGTATAACGAAGAAGATTCGCATGAAGATGACTACGACGACCAGGATGCCACGCAGGAACATAATGACAATGTACCAATACCGGAAGATGAAGACGAGGATGAAGATGTTCTACCCCCATCATCCACCGAGGATGAAAAAGATGACCCCAACGAAGAGGACTACGTGGAAGATGACGATGATGATGATGATGCAATTTCTAGTAGTAGAAAAAGAAGAAAAAATAAGAGTAAAAGAGCCAGGCGAACTGGTCTTGAGTCCGATGATGAAGAGTTCCAGGATGATGGAACTGAACCAGAAGATGACTTCTTGGAAGAATTGGAACAGAAAAAATTCGTGGCTACCGATGACGATGAAATAGATGAAGATTATGGGTATGGGGGACAACCACCCAAAAAGAAGAAACCTCGGTCCAGATCAAGATCAGTGGAGCCACGAAGAGGTCGATTAACCAGATCCAGAACTTCAGTTGAACCAGAAAAACCTCGTTCGGATGAAGAAGAAGAAGAAGAAGATAGTATTCGTAAAGAAATTGAGGAATTATACGATTCCTCTCCCGATCCAAGTCCCGTCAAACATAAACTAAGAGAACGAGGTAAAATAGATTATACCATACCTCCTCCCATCACCAATGATACACAACTTGATACAATGGGACCTCCAGTAACAATAACATCTTCTTTCACCAGAGGTAGACCGAGAAAACAAAATGTCAACAAAAGTGAATATAGGAAAATCTTATTCCCCACGGCCGGTCCATTCGGTGGAAGTGATGTTTTGTCCTTATTTGGTACCAATATCCCCCCCGGTGGTATCCCAATTCCAGGTATGACCGATAGTGGTAATATGACTGCTATAGGCCAAAATGTCAGTGATTCTGATTCTTCTGAAGATGAAATTGCCCCTATTAATGGTCTGGCCACTGTATCTAAAAAACCGGCCAAATCTTCTGCTCCAGCCCAACTTGCTGGTGGAGCCGCTTTTGGCGTCACTCCCAGTAATCCAACCAATAATATGTTGGTTACTGGTGGAGGAAATGAAAAGGATAAGAAGAAAAATAATCTCAGTGATACTGATCCATTAGGAGTTGACATGAATATTGACTTCTCGGTCGTTGGTGGGTTAGATAATTACATCAATCAATTAAAGGAAATGGTGGCATTACCTTTACTTTACCCTGAATTATACCAAAATTTTCATATAACACCACCAAGAGGGGTCTTGTTCCATGGTCCTCCTGGGACCGGTAAGACCTTAATGGCTCGAGCCTTGGCTGCCAGTTGCTCAACATCTACTAGAAAAATCACCTTTTTCATGAGAAAGGGGGCTGATTGTTTAAGTAAATGGGTCGGTGAAGCCGAAAGACAATTAAGATTGTTATTTGAAGAAGCGAAAAATCAACAGCCATCAATTATTTTCTTCGATGAAATTGATGGGTTGGCACCAGTTAGATCTTCTAAACAAGAACAAATTCATGCTAGTATCGTTTCAACATTATTAGCATTAATGGATGGTATGGATAACAGAGGACAAGTTATCGTTATTGGGGCAACCAACAGACCCGATTCAGTTGATCCTGCTTTAAGAAGACCGGGTAGATTTGATCGTGAATTCTATTTCCCATTACCTGACATCAATGCAAGAAGTGAAATTTTAAAGATTCACACTCGTAAATGGACCCCTCCTTTGCCTCCTGTTTTCCTCGAAAAAGTAGCCGGATTAACCAAGGGCTATGGGGGTGCTGATTTACGAGCATTGTGTACTGAAGCAGCCTTGAATAGTATCCAAAGAAAATACCCTCAAATTTACCAAACTAATGATAAGTTAAAAGTTGATCCGACTAAAGTTAAAGTTGTCGCTAAAGATTTCATGTTAGCAATTGACAAAATTATTCCTTCAAGTGCAAGATCTACTTCTTCTAGCTCAGCTCCTTTACCCGATCATTTGAAACCATTACTAGAACCATCATTCAATGAAGCAACCGATAAATTAACTGATTTATTACCAAATTCAATTTCAATCGGTAAAAAGAAAAGAGTAACTGCATTAGAAGAAGCTTTATATTTGGATCCAACAATTAAAGATCACGACGGTGGGTTTTCCAAGCAGGAACTATTAAAGAATTTAGAGAATGCTAGAATCTGTAAACCTCATTTATTAATATGTGGTGATCAAGGTTATGGGCAACAATATCTCAGTGCCGCTATCCTTAACTACTTAGAAGGTTTCCAAGTTCAGTCTTTGGACTTGGGTAATGTATTTGGAGATTCTACTCGTACACCTGAGCTGTGCATTGTTCAAACATTTATCGAAGCCAAGAGACATCAACCTTCTATTATATTTATCCCTAATATTGACATTTGGTTCCTGGTAATGCCCTATTCTGCTAAAGCTACTCTTACTGGTCTTTTGAGGAATTTGAAGAGCAATGAAAAAGTTTTACTTCTAGGGGTAGCAGAAACCAATATGGAAGACTTGGATAATGATATTAAGCTCATGTTTGGATTTAATAATGATTCCAACAATGTTAAGTTAACTACTCCTCATAAAGAAGCCCGAATGCAATATTTCAAAACACTTGAAAAGACCTTGAAAATGAAACCATTCGAATTTGTTAATGATTTGGAAAACAGACCTAAGAGAAAGTTAAAGAAACTTGAGATTGTGCCTGCTGAAGTTACTGATGATAAGGCTCAGACTAAGAAACAATTAAAGGAACAGGAGTATAATGACACCAAATTAAAAAATATTTTAAAGATTAAATTGGCTGGATTAATGGATTTGTTCAAGAATCGTTACAAGCGTTTCAGAAAACCAATTATCGATGAGAACTTGTTATATCATTTGTTTGAACCTGCAGTGTTAGATAACCCATTGAATCAATACGAAGTCCTTTATACCAAATCTGATGATCCTAAACATAAAAACATGATCAGAGAACTCAACACAGGAAGATACTACTATAACATGGATTTAGATGTTATAGAAGAACGTTTATGGAACGGGTTTTATTCTGAGGCCAAGCAATTCCTCAAAGATATTAAACTTATTGTGAAGGACGCCATTACCTCGGGTGATAGGGAAAGAATCTTGAAAGCTAATGAAATGCTTACCAATACACAATTTGGGATCGATGATTTCAATAATCCCGAATTTGCTAAAGCATGTAGGGAGTTGAGAGAAAGAGAGATTGCCAAGCAAGAGAAAATATTGACTGAGCATTTGAAATTACAAAAAGAGTTTGCCAAAAGACAGGCTGAGAATCTTACTACTTTACATATTCCTGAAGGTGCCACTGATGCCAGTCAGGGTTTGGTGACAACTATTCCAACTAGAGATACTACAGTCGAAGTGGAAACGACCAATGGAAACGAAGTTCCACCCCAAAATGGAGTGCTGCTAGATGAACAGAAACCTGTTGTGTCAGATGCAATTAATTTGGATGCCGATACTGAAAATGCTTTCATTGGAGAACCAGCTCCACTCAAAGAACCACAACAACCCGAAATTGACTTGAAACTTACTGAAGAATCTCAGGTAGTAAACGGTAGCGCCAAGGATTCAGAGACATTACCAAATGTAACCTCCGAGAAGCCAATCGATCCATACGAGAAAGATGAAGTTGAATCAGAGTCTGAAGCGGAAGAGGACCTTGAACATGATGTCACTCGTCCATTAGTAATTGGCGAAAAGGTGGACGAATTTTTCAATGACGTTATTCCTGATCTCACTGAGAGCTTCAACATTGAGAAGCTTGAGATTGTCATGGCCAAGTTCATGGACATTATTTGGTCTGACAGAGGCAAGTGGGATAAGACCGAAACAGTGCAAAAACTTTTCGAAACTGCTGCCCAGTTAAAGTACGCATTTAATTAATAAGTGAGACTATAAACTCACTAATATCCTGTATTTTAATTTACTTATATACCGTTAATAGAAACATAATCTTACGTGGGTTACAATTTTGTAAAAAAAACTTTTGAAATTCATTAGGTTAAAAATATGAAAAATTGGAAACTTATATATGGCGATCAGTTATTTGATCGTGTTGAACTAAAATACATTTTCAAATATAGTACAAGATTTTAATTAAGCATTGCTTGCTGAAGATTGTTCGAGGTGCAGTGAAAAATATAAAACGAAGAACGGACAACAATCTGCAAAAATCAATATTAGACTGGTGATACACATTTATGCAATAAGCCAGAAAATTCGATATTAAACCACATAACTTATCTCTATACTTAAGGGGGATGTTGCTTGATATCGCTACCGACAGTTTCATACTTCAATCATCAGAACTACCATCTCTTGGTCTATAATTAACATTCTGCTCAGAAAGATCAGCTATCACATGTGGAGGTAATTTACCATTAATTTTGACAGCGTATAAACCAGCGACAAATGAGTCAATTCTGAGCCATCTAGCAACCCACGATTGCTTATTGTCGTCCCCTAATGCAAGCAAACCCTCGAATGATGGCGATGTACAATCCTGAACTTGGTTATCTTCATTATCTTGGAAATGCAACACACTTTCACAGTTTGGACACCCTTGGTCAACAAACTTTCTGAATGGTTGGATAATTCCACAAAGCATACATGCTCTTTCGGTTTTGGTGGACATTTTTGATGTATTTCTGGTCTGGGCGGAAGTAATCTAGCTCCAGGATGTAACTGAATAATTTCAACAGTTCTGAATATCATATTGAACAAACAAACAAAAAAAAAAAAGAGTGTGGTTGTGCACAAACCGATTTTTCCAGTTACTTCGTTTTTTCAGTGCCAATATGGAATAGCATGATTTTACAATCATTAGCACCATTAAGTTCACACTGTCAAATATACCAATAGGACATGTTGCCACGACAGGGGATACTGCTAACGAGATGTTTCATAAATAGGGGAGTATCTAGAGCTCAAAGACGAGCATTTTCTCTAGAACCTACGGTACTCGTTACCTCTTTGACTGAAGGACTCCAGTTAGCTCATACTTATACAGGCATCCCTTGGTGGGCTTTGATACCGATGACTACTTTCACACTACGGTCCGTATGGACCCTACCACTTGCTGTCATGCAGAGACTAAGGGTGCAAAAACAGAACGAACTAAGGCCTATTGTGAGTGCAACCAGTCCTGTGTTGAAGTTAAATCTCGCTAAAAAAGTGCAGGCTGCTAAACGTAAAGCTGAAAAAAGTGTCGAAATAGCCAAGCAATCTGATGAACCTTCGGTGATGGATATTGCTCCTGTTCACTCACCATTGGCCTCGATGAAATACGAGGAAATATTATTGTTAGCTACAAAAGAAACCCGCAAGAGACAGAAACAATTATTCAAGCAACATAATGTACAATTATGGAAGAATTTTATTTTACCAGCATTTCAAATTCCTTTATGGGTGTGCATGTCCCTTACGATGAGAAACTTGAGTGGTTGGACGTCGTGGGATAGCTTAGCAAATAAACCTCTAGATCCAGGACTTTACTCAGAAGGGCTAGCGTGGTTCACTGACTTGACTGCTCTTGATCCATTCCATGCATTCCCGTTGGCTCTTGGTATCTTATCCTTGTGCAATGTCGAATGGACTTTCAAAACATTTGATCTTTTGAAGCCACAAACAAGAAGAAGAACTTTAAGACCCACAATAACCGACTCAGTAGCCAACATTTCGAGAATGTCCGTGGTTTTCTTGATGGCAGTTTCTTTAAATGCTCCCATGGCTCTCGTGTTGTATTGGCTCAGTTCCCAAGTTTTCTCATTGATTCAAAATATCGTGCTTGATCTTATGGTTCCAATCAGTTTCACCCCTCATAAAAGGTTTGCTTATAAGAAACTGAAGAACCCTGAAGCAGTGAGTGTTGTTAATGTACGTAATGACTAAAACACCTTGTAAATAATGCAAATAAATTGATAGACCCGTACAGCTTTTGTAAATTTTCACTTATATTTTTTTTTATACTGAATAAATAGACATGGTATGAGAACGCGCTTGCAATCAGTCGATGAATAGAGAACATTCTTGACTGGCCATCAGCCGACCATGCCTAGTTCAATTGAGATTATAAAGGATGCTGGAGACAAGCTATACCCCTTAGTTACCAAGGAGCTATCTGACCAAAGCTCGAAGAAGTATAAGAGTGGAACATTAACGCTAGAGGAACTAGACAATTGGAAGAATAAGGATCTCCCCACATTGTTGAAGAAACGGTTCGACGCCACTGGTAAATCATGGTTAGATAAAGATGAATTAATATTGCTAATGGACTGGAAGCTTGCAAAGGGGAAATTTCGTCCAATGCTTCCCAAATTGATCAAGTCGAACGATCCAGATTTGGTAAAGAAGTCAACAGAAACTGGCATAAATACGTTTCTTGACGAAACATCTGAAATCGAAAAATCTTCTTCAGCATTGAAGGATAACCTTTCACAATATCAAAAGACAATAAGAAGTTCTCTAAAACCCTTATGTGAGCTTAAAGGAGTAGGACCAGCAACGGCTAGTTTGATTTTGTCTCTCCTCTTCAAGATATCAAAGATTGCACCTCCGTACTTTAGTGATGAAGCTTTTATGTACTACGTTCTTGAGGTGCATAGGCCAGATACAAAAATAAAATATAATGTTAAGGAGTATGTTGACGAATACATACCGATTTGTGTTGATATTTACTCAGCTGACCCGAGTATACCAATGCATTTGATCGAACAAGGGGGTTGGGCTCTAAAGATGTTTGCTATCGACCGAATCACAACGTTTGCCGAGATCGAACTTCCGTTTGAAGCAGACGAAGATCACGTATCAAAGTTTATTGATGACTTAAAAAATCAGGGCGATACAAAGCGAAAGAAGGATGATTATGACGTCAAGAAAGAGAAAAAAGACGATCAACCGAAGCGAAAGAAACGGAAAAACTAAATTTATATTTAGATGTGCTATAAATCAACATAGTCTTGTTCATAATTGATTAACATGAAATTTTCGTCTTCAAGATCCAAACTTAGAGTTCTGATATTTTTATCAACACCATTGATGATAGTTTCTATTCCTGAAGTTTCCTTAAAACCTAAAGACGATAATATACTCTTGTTAATCTCACTTGCCAATTTGTTCACGTATTTGTGGTAATTATCTAATATGTAGCTTACACCAGGGAAACTCTGTAAAGACTTGCTATCACTGATTAACATAGCTTTGGAAAGTTCATAGATCCTCTTTAATGAGCTCCTATCCTTAGAGTATTCACCTTGTAGTTTCTTACCCCATTGGACAGCGTTTGAAAACACCTCACGTTCAACGTCCCTATTTTTATACTCAAAATCAAATTCGTAATTATTCAAATTTAATTTCACTTCTAAGTAGGTCTTGCAAAGGTAAATATACTTCGTGTACTTGATTTCAAAAAGTAGGTGGCGTAATACATTACTGTTTAACGTATTGGCATAATTGTTATTCAACAAATCCGCAAGATCATCAAATTCATTATTGTAAAGATAGGTTTTGATAAGCTGCCTGTCCTTGGAATGGGCAGCGTGCGTATGCTCTTCATCATGCTCATATTTTATTTCCACACCTCTGGTATCATTGATTTCTTTGTTCAACGTCTTTAAGTCTCTGTTAAATGCGTCTAGGGTTTCAAGATACCCCTCATGATCTAAATATCCTCTAATAAACTCATTTAAAATGCTTGGGTCATCATCCATCTGAGATAATAGTTGATCAATGGTGCTAGGAAATGTATCTTTTATAAGCATAGTAGTTGGGGGTTTCAATTTCTGTACTTTGTCAAGTTCAGACAAGTAAAGTTGATGCTGCTTTTGGACCTTGTAATCCCTGACATAATTATTTATATTGAATTTGAATTCTTTAGCACCAAAGTTCGCAATTATTTCTGACTTAGGAGGGGACGTTGTAAAAAGACGATCCTGTGGTCTAGTCAATTCGAACCCTATCATAGGGTAAACGGAATTATCGCTTTCACTATCAAATAGATTTTCTTGGGATGGCAAACGAGGTTTTATATTTTCGTACGAAATGGTTCTAATGAGAATACCATTCAACGTTATGAAAAATGACTTATCAATGAAATTTATACCACAACCAACGATGTCTGATTTGTATATTTTTTTGTTTTTAACTTGAGTTATATTTGTGTTAAATGGAACGTCGAGATCAATACTACCATTCCCCAATTCTTCATTAGTCTGCCTTCCCAATTGGGACAACCTTCTATTCATGTTTAATACTGCTGTCCTCTGACGAGATTCTGCCTCTCTAACGGAATTCTGAAATTTCAGATTTTCAAAATTAACAACATAGGTCCCTTTCATAACACCAGGTTTCAATGACAAATATTGACTGACGTCCTCCTCAAGAGGTATATATGTGCCACTATCCCGGAAATAGTACACGTCACTTTTAACCGCTTCCAAATCAATTGAACGGCCCTTTCCATTTAGAGCTGAGCCTGCAGTGCCAGCCGAGGTCACAGCGGTTTGAGATTCCAAGTTGATTTTCCGTTTAATAAAACCCATGCTTAATTTGAGAGCATTCTGTGATGATATCGAAGCATCATCAATGGTGATAAGTGGATCATAGTCAACCCTTTGCAGTGATTCTTGTTTAACCGCCACTTCATAATAAAAAACACCCACGGAAGGACGTACAGGTTTATCAGTGATGAAATTAAACCAATTCAGGAGAGGCTCCCGTGCTCCTTGATTGCTATCATATTTAGGAGCAACTTTGATAGTCGGCGACCCTTTAGCGTTACTAATCTCAAAGTCGAATCGGCCTTGTAAGTACGCAAAATCCTCGATACGTGTTAATGGAGCCCAGGAAACAGGTAAGCTATAGTCAAATGTTGACCCATCATCAAACTTGATAAGTCTTCTAGGAATATTATAGCTTCTTGATTCCGTGCGTTTTGTGGATAAAAGTAAATCTTTTAGGTACTCATCAAGCTGGGGGATATACAGCTCCGGGATATTTGTTACTTCACTTGAAAAAAACAACTCTCCCACTTTTTCGGATATCCGTGACGCATAAGGCTTGACATCGTCTTTGGATGAGTTGCCATCATTGCTCTCCTGTTCGTAAAGAATTCTATCCTTGAATATTTGCCACAAATCGTAAAGTCTTTCATTAGATATATCGTTATTATCCATGGGGCTCTTACCCAAAATCCCAAGAATACTGAACTTGTAGAGTAATTTTTGCTTCAATATTTTATCAGTAGTGCCATCCACGGTTATTTGTTTATCAGGTACGACCCGCTTTTCATGTGGATTGAAATATTTGGGGGAATTATATGATATCAAGTTAGAATGGCCCAACTCTTCATCTTTAGCAAGAAGTTGTTGTTTTAAGCTGAGACCCAAACTCGAATTTAGGACGTATGGAGGTATCACATACAAGAGGTCTCCAACCGATGACATTCTGCTTCTAATATAGGGATTGGACTCGTGAAGGAGGCTGTAATTGCAGTATCGAATAGGTGTAGATCACTTACCCCTGTAGTGTTCTCCGTATTTCGTCTTGTGCTAAGATTTTCTGGTGGACTGGGACCTTTCCTTTATCTGGTTGCTTCTCTGGTGTTTGGGTTTTTTGAGAATTTTCCTTTTTTTTTTTTCATTTTGTTACAGTATTTTTGTTCTTTAGGACTTTCAGTATCAGATCCTCGATGAGATAGAGTTCAGTTTTTGTTAACAGGGACCTAAAAGAAGGTGGAAATACAATGACTGACCATATAGTTGCTGGAGCCCAGAAACATTTGCCTAATATAAGCTTGACTGTGATATCACAAGGGGCGGAAGCGTTGGTTTTCAAGACCAATGTTCATCCATACCTGACTGAACCTCACCTAGCTAATAAAGATGCGTTCATAATCAAATATAGACCTCCTAAGCCTTATAGACATCCCAAGATCGATAGTTCCATCACCAAGAATAGAACGATAGGTGAAGTGAAATTCATGACCAAGCTTCGAAAAATTGGAGTAGAAGCACCCTCAATTATTCTGGCTGATTTCAATAATGGTATTATCTGGATGGAATATTTAGGCTCAACCCTACCTAATGGGGATGTGAGTTCTTTCAAAAATCATTTATGGTATTTGGAAAGAAATAAAACGAAAGAAGAGTGTGTTGATGATTCCGTTAAGGAGCTTTGTCAAAGTGTTGGTAGATTAATTGGGAAACTACATTTAAATGATATGATCCATGGTGATTTGACATCTTCTAATATCTTATTGCAAGAAGGAAAGCCTGTTCTAATTGATTTTGGTCTTTCTTCATACTCGGGTATGCCTGAAGATAAGGCGGTCGATTTATATGTCTTAGAGAGGGCCATTTTAAGTACCCATTCAGTGTTTTCTGATGAATACAATAAATGGCTCTTGGAAGGATATGAAGCAATATATTATTCCAAAGAATATGGTAAACAAGGGGGTAAGAAATTCGTTGAGGTGAGTCGTAAGCTAGATGATGTTAGATTGAGAGGTAGAAAGAGAAGCATGTTGGGTTAGGGCCAATTGGCTCAATTGCATAAAGTGTATATTATGTACGTATACTAATCAAGAATAGTTATAACGAAAGAACGAGACGTACTCTTAGTATGAAAGGGAAATGTCATTACAGCGTAAAAATCTATGTACAAGAGATAAATGTTTTTGATGATCATAAGGCCTCTTCAGTTTTATCAACTATCCCATTTACATTTGAATGGATGGGTTCTCTAGTATTCTTACGTCTAGGCCATAATGAAGGCAATTTTACCACCTGGAATCGAGGCTCAATACAACGCTCGATAAACCAACTACGCAACTTGTTTTCAATGAGAGACGAAATTTTAGGTACATCTTGTAATTTTGCACGAGACCCAATCAACGATTTGACAGTGAATTCTAATCTGTAGTCTGGAGAAAATGAAAACATTAATGCCGTACCAGCACCGTGATTTGTAGGGGCCTCTGTTTCATTTTCGCTCTTGCCCCCCGATTCTTTATCCTGCGATAAGTCAACAAATTCTGGATCGTTTGTATTAATTAACGATACAGTCAAACAACCAGAAAATCTTACTATGGACACCGATAACTGAACCGGTAAAACGGCAGTTAAGGGACGAGGATGATTGAGAAGTAACTTGGTATCAATGCCTAGGGTCAAAGTGTCCGATAAATCAACGTCAATTTTGGCTTCTAATCTACCCGAGCCATCCTTACTATGTCTTATACGACAGTTTGAAAAAATGGGGAAGTCATCACCTATATCGATTTCGGTAATGCTAATCTTGTCAAGATATTCAGGCATGTCCAGTTTTAAAAGGAACTCATTAAGGGAATGATAGATGTTGTCTGAAGATAATGCTTCTGTTCTCAATTGTGATATGGTTTGAGCAATCAATACATTAAACCAATCAAGCGATTCTGAAGGATGATTATCAACGTCATAATAGGTTTTCTCGAGAATACTAGCCAATTTAGATTTTGTAGCATGCCTATTCTCCTCGCCATTAACATTCCCATTGGCACCATCTGCTAAATCTGCTGAGCCGTCGCCGTCGTCAGTATTCAAAGATGAGCCACTAGGATGTTTATCACGTTTAACAATTACCCCTGAGGCATCTTTACTAGAAGATGTAGATGAAATTGCAGTTGGCTCGGCAAATACAAAAAATTTGATGAAAATGGCAATTACAATGATAACACTAACTTGACCAAGTATGAGGCCCTGGGTGAAGCTCCAGGTTGAATTCAGGGATGCGAGAGCTGAAACTGCCTCGTTGTGACCCACGTACATATTATCACGAAGGAGCGACTCCTTCTGTTGAAGAAGTTCTTGTTGTTGAAGTCTCAACTGTTCTTGGAGATGGGCATAGACTTGGTCTATAATAACATTTTTCTGATAATCTTCCGAGTTATAAGGTGATGGAGTTGAGTGAATTATATCATTATCCGACATTTTTCGTTCTGCATTGATAGACTATAAAGTTGCAAGTCGGTATATTTCAGATATCTGTTTATATTTTCATTATTTCGTGATTTATTTT